>WEIT01035993.1:18966-43240 GCA_013389985.1 Dryoscopus gambensis | reverse complement strand
CAGTTTCAAATACTGTAAAGACACTTTCCAGACTGCTTTCTTTCACTTGCAGTTTAGTCCTTCATTCTTGTATCCCAGTGAGAGTTTTGCTCCGTGCCAGTGCTCGTGCCATCTTAAAGGATGCACCTGTAATGAAATTTGAAGTTTCCTTACTGCCAGCACACAAAACATACTACTCTGGGGTATATGCTGCACCCTGCAGTGAATCTGGGTTTGTACTGACCCACTAAACAACTTGTTTCCATCTGCCACTATTGGAACCAAAGACGCATTTTGATTCTAATTATGGCTGGGACAAGCCAAATAACAGCATCAGCTGTAGTTAGTCAATATTAGAATACACAAACACAGCCTGGAAAAAAAAAATTTCCCCACTATCTCTGCAGTGGCAAAACACAGGAACTAAAAAAACACAAGTATGATATTGAAGTAGGGGTTTAATAAAGTAAATAAACCAACCCTCTCTGTCAGGAGTTTCTTTTCTTTGATTTTTTGCAAGGACATATATAATAAACAAACCTTTTAAGGAGTTTTTAATTATCATCATAAAAGAGCTCACAAAAATTAAAGTAGGCATTGCTTTTGAACAGGGCACAGCTAGCAGTTTACAGCTGGAGCTATGTTGTAGCATAGCACAGCAATTCATTGTAGAGTATTAAATTAAGGCAAAATACATGAGCATGCATCAAGTACACTCAGAACTTCATTGCATCTAATTCTAAATGCTCAAAAATAGTACATGTTTAATAGTGATACAGAAGGAAATAGAAGAGCAATCAAAAAGGACTCCCAAAGTATTAAAAAAGAGCCCTAAAATTAATGTATAAATCAGAGAGTTGAAAAGTAGATAAGAGAAGCAAAATGAAGATTTTACAGAAGACTACAAAACTACAAAAAATGCTTTTAAATATGGAAGAACAGAAGGTCACTGAAGAATACAGTAATGCCTAAAGAGGATGATTTTTTAAGGGATGAGGCAGAAAGTACTGGGAAATTTAAATAAATTCTTCACATAGCTTATCAGAAATAAAAATTATAGGCAGATGGCAGACCTGTACACACACAGGTGTACCTTTCCTGAGGCAGAGAGAAGTAAACACTGCAGCAAATACAAAATCTATCTGGAATATTACAGGGACCAATCTTGGCACGTATCAAGGAACTAGTTTCTCAGAGCTAAGACATACTCACTTCAGAATTCACAGAAAGGGACAGAACTGGGACCACTGCACAAGAGTAATTTAAATCACTTCATTGTTCAAATAATTGATTCCTTATGTAAGACATTACTTTGAAATCAGTGGGGTTGTTCATATAAGTGACAGCAGTGGAACCATGGAGAGGAGGAAGCTTTGGTGGATTTAAAGAAAAACGTGTGGAGCTGTTCAAGAATGGACCTGGCGCAAGCCTTCCCACAGCTAACCATTAAGAAAATAGGTATTGCTTTCAAGTCAGGGAAATACTGTCTCTCAGGCATATTTTAGAGCTATCCTTTTGAGACCTTTTTTCCAAGTCCAAACACAGAAATACATGCTTATGGCAACCATGTAATACAAAAGCTATAGAACATAACTTAAGCGAGCTATGGAGCAATGGCTATTGCAGTGAGAGGATCTACCAATGAAAACCAGAAGTTTTAACTCTGAGCAGAAGTGATGAATTCTGATAACCTAGATTCAAGTTTTAACTCCTAAAACTAACCACTATTGTACACTGGAGATAGCTATCGACTATTTTTAGCTACATCTATGAAAGGGTTCAGTAACTTCAGCCTAAAAATTCAAAACACAGACACACGTTTTCAGCCAAAACAAAGTCAGAGCCAGCAGTAATTTTAATTCTCTTCATTAAATATTTTTGACCATGAGAGTATGTGTAAAATTGATGCAGTTGTAGTCAAAATAGCACATGGATATATAGGGTTTCTAGGGTGAATCACTTGCTGAAGAAGAATTTGCATGCCTAAAAGATTGTATTTTCTTCCAGCTGTAGTGGCTCCTGTAGCTAAAGTATTTTTCTCTCCTTCCCAGTCTTACTCTTTCCTAAAAATCTTGGTTTTGGAAGCAACAAGACAGCTCAGGACTTTTGCTTAGGATCCTTGAGAACAAACCAAGACTTTTGGAAATGCCCGTCTGCAGGACCCCTGCTTTCTCCCAGCCTGTGCAGGAGACTCAGCTCTATCTTTGGGCTGAAGATAGACCAGGAGAGACACATGGATGTTTGCTTTCTGCTATTCCTCCTCTGAGGAGAGGACAGTCACACTGGCTGGGATGTACCTCTCTGAATCTTTGGAGAGATACTTTGGACAGCACTGTCTGAAAAATACGTGCGTGCTGGGAGGTGGGAAACTGGACTAGGCTATTTGATTTCCCTTTTATTCAAAGAAATAGGGCTTTGAAGTTTGAAGCTGAAGCTATCAAATAACTCATTTTGGTGTTTCTGATATACTTTCTTTCTGATACACTTTTTCAGGACAAATTAAAACGGGTCTAAAATATCATATAGAAAATTGAGAGAAGACAGTTGCCTCCTTTTACTCAGAATATTCCAGAAGCTACACACTTAGTTCAGCAAACCCTCATCTACTGCAGTAGGTTGGTCCTTGAAGTTAGCTTCACCTCCTTCATCCAAATGCTATCTTGTTCGCAGCAGTAAATTTCTCCATATCTTAGCAGGTGTAGCTGATTCATTTCATACAAATAACCAATGGATCAGAAAAATAATATACATATATTAGCTTGAAAATTCACCTGACCAAGAGACAGCTTGGTTTATTTGCTGGTACAGTTGGCATTTCTGTTTCTATAAAAGGTTACAGCTTCCACAAGGGACTGAAAGGTATCCTCAGCACTCACAGTTTTAGTGAGGGTGAGGAGAAGGAAATATTTGAGTATAGTTCACCCAAACTGTTGAACACCCTCATTACTGGACTACTAGCTCTTCCTCTTCCAGTTGGAGAAATTTGCTTCACCCACTCCAAGTTGGCTTTTCTTTTATTTAATACCATAGTTTGTGTTAGAATTTCACTTACAGTTTGGGTTTGCTTTTTTAATTTGCAGAAAAACCGAGAAAAGGTATTTTGGGTTAATTTGTAAATAGTTTACACAACTGTCAGTGAACAAAAAACACCCAGACACTTTATGGAGAACTGACCTTTTCTGTATCAGGTCCCTTTCTTCACCTTAATTGTCATTCCTGTTCTATTACAAGATTTTAGTGAAAACACTATTAAAATGAGTACATCTGTACAACTGTAGCTCTTCATGGACTCCTCATCCTGTGCTGAAAGTTAAGGCTGAAACTGGGAGGTTGTTAATGGGCACTTGTTAATGGGCATTTCTGATGTTTCTGTTACTTTAAAAGTTTTCTATCTGCCTAATCGTAGCTAATTATTACCATTTTAGGGACACAGCAGAGAAGCCATGATTTTCTTCCTCACTCAGTGGTCACAGAGCATGTGGGGTAGACCAAAGCCTAGAAGGATACCCGCAACTGTGACCCTTTCTCATTATCTGTTTCTATTCTAAGTTATATCAGTACAGAGTTTTATAAAATGGGAATGAATATTTAAAGTGAATTTATAGTTTTCAGTGGCAAATTACAACTAGATGTGACCAAGAAAGGATTAAGCCCATCATTTTGCTTAAGAGCTCAGATGGTTGGAGTAATTGGATGATAGCTGTAGGGCATCCTTTTGGTCTATAATTAGGTCATTTCTGTCTCATCCCCTCATGGTGTGTATAATTACAAATTAATTTGAAATCCCACTGTGAGTAAAGAAAATCAGTTTAATATAATGGAAGTGCAAGAGCCACAGGATATTATTTTTTAAAAGATTTTTAGTGTTTATGCCAAAATATTCTGGCCCAAAACCACATCCCTATGGACTGTAGGGCTCACATATGGTTTCTGTCTTGCATTTTATGTGGACACAGATAAACTTTGTCTCCAAAATAAATGACATTTCATGACCACACCAGCCATAAGAGTTTTGATGGGCAACAGTACTGCCAGAGGACTCCCAGGCAGGTCTAAATGAGGTGATCTAGTCAACCATTTTACTCTTGCCATTTGAAATGCCTTTTTCCACCTTTTTCCTGAAAGTGTTAAGTGTTGCCCAGCCCTAGCTAGCATATCTGCTGCTGTGTGCTGCAGGAGCTCACCCGTTTCATCTCCTGGCTGAGCAGTGCTGCTGGCAAGTTCCGCTTCCCTTCCTTTATCACCCCGCCACGGTCGGATGCGTCGGAGCTCCTGCCTGCCTGAATGCCGGCACAGGTAAAAACACGCACTCCTGACAAATGGATAACCCCAACCAGAGACAATGTTTTGACTTGCTGAACTTCCTGTTTCTCTCAAAGTGTTTTCATCTCTCCCCAGAAATCTTGAAAGGGGTTGGTGAGAGGGTCCCAGGTGTGATCTGAGCAATGGGAATGTAGACAGCGAGCCAGGGGCTGCGTGGGGTGTGCCCTCAGAGGGAAGAGGAGAAAAAAAGACTGTCAGTGCAGAGAACAAGGGTATCAAGATTTGATCACATTTGTAGGTGTCTTGTAAAAACTGCAGAACATCCCATGCCGTTAGCATGATAAGATTAGACTTCTGGCAGAAAAAATTAAAAAATAAAGAAACAAAAGAAAAGAAAAGAAAAGGAGGGGGGAAAAAAGAAAAAAAGAAAGGGAACTGCTTAGATATAAGATCCAAAGTTTATTAGGAGTGTTCTTTATTGCATAGTTCCAAAGCCAAGATGTGCTGGGGCATGTGGAAGAATAAGGAGGTGTTAAAAAGCTACTGAGCTTCTTAGTTTTCAAAACCAGTTCAAAGTCCCAGCCTTGGATTATTCACACTGTGACCTTGAGGCTTATTTGGGATGCCATAAAAACTGCATTCAGGAAGGAAGGAAGAGATTATTAAAAAGGAAAGAACTCCTTTTCATTCTAATAATGTCTTTAGAGCAACAGTCTTTTTCTTTTACATAAAACTTTTCATTTGACTGTATCAACTTATTTGTTAGATTAAAAAAAATTAAAATCTCAGCAGCACGAGAAAAACCTGGGGCAACCAATTAGGAAGAAGAGCTAGAGAAAGAGATTTGAATGTACTTATCACTCACAGGAGAGATATGCAACAACAAGGTAACCTAGTCTTCTCATCCTGGAAATAAAATAGTCATGCTAATAGGATATATCCACCACGATGTTTCTCTAGTGTAATGTCACTCTGCGATTTTTGAAACAAGAAGTATTTTTCGCTTGCTACATGAAACTGAACCAGTTAAACATTTATTTTTATATTTTCATTAGATTTTATTTTAATTCCAAGAAAAAAGAAATAATTTTTTTTTTCAACTAAATCTCATTTCCTACTTGGACAATTTTCCACCTCCTCCATGTAGCTTCTAGGGCAGAAGATACACATGAAGGTTATATGAAAAGCAAATAAATATGTAGATGAAAGAATTAGCTGCTCTAATTGTAATTTGTCTTGCTGCTGTATTTAAAACACTATATTAATTAAAAATATATTTTGTGTCTGCAATACAAATAATATACCTGGGTGGTTAGTCTTCTATAGGGGAAAATCTACCATAGAGATCTATTACTTATAGGTATTTACTTACCCTGCTATGATTTTTTTAAGCAAATTATTTTGAATAGCTGGCAGCTATCAGTGAGAATTCTTATACAAAAATAAATACAAGAGCCAAACCAGAATAATTATTGGGTTGTTTAAATTCAATTTCTTACAATTTTTTTTAATCTCTCTAAACCACAATTTAAAAAATGGGTGGTCTCAAATTAGCTACCATATAATAGATCTTCAATTATGTGAGTGGTGAATTACCTCATTTTCCTCTAAGCCTTTACAACTCTTTGTTTGCAATGTAAATAATTCATGACATTTTATTTATAACAGATCAGTTGGAAATAGAAACTCATAATGTCATATTGTCCTACTTTTCTTATTATTCTCTATACCTTAATGCTAGCAAGAACAAACACACCATTGACAAATGCATTTAAAAGACAGAAAAACATTTATCCCTACTGTAAAACTGCCCTATAATCATACCCCTTCTCAGGAGTCTACTAAGGTGCTTGGAGCAAATAAATCCTGCTCACAGTTTGCCCACACTCCACCCCTCAGGATGCTACCAGAGCAGCACAACACTCACCTCAAACCTCAAAACCACTGGAATAAAACCTTGGTTTGATGTGTTCCTGACCCTCAGGCAATGCTTACAACAGTTCATGAATGCAACTTGAGGTTTTGTATGCATGTGGGAAGTCTGTGGTCTCTCAGCCCTTAAAGTTTCCTAGGTGGTATTCTTCCCACTTCCTTCCACCTTTGCTTGGTTCAGATGCCTGGGGAGAATGGATGAAGATGGTAATTTAGAAATATAGCTCCTAAAAATGTTCTGATGTGGTAACGAGAGAGAGGACTTTAAAAAAAATAAAAAAAAACCTGAATGGATGATGGCAATTCCACTCACAACAAATATGAAACTTGTCAAATTCCTTTGTGTTCCACATTAATGGTTTGGTTTGGAAGGGACCTTGAAGATTATCTAGTTCCAAACCTCCTGCCATAGGCAGAGACACATTAGGGTTTAAAAATGTTATGAACATTTTCCTAAAATACAGGATTACGACAGATATGTGTTTTCTTTTAGACACCTGATGTAAGTGAAAGAAGGAGGTCTAAAAGTGTGGGAGGCCAAGCTAGAGGTCCCCAATCTGCTTGATATGAGTGGTTACCTTCAGTGTGTATCTGTCTGAACCAGGACTTTTTCAGTTCGTGTCACCGACCTAACCACCCACCCTGAATCCTAGGCAGTCATCCCTCCTTCAGTGGAATTTCCTTCTCAGAACTATTTTACTTTTGATATCTGTTATTTCCCCAGCCACTCTCTCTGTGCTGTTCTGCAAAAAATTTTCTTCAGTGTTGCTAGGTGCAATCATTTCAGGAACCAACTCAAAAAATTAAACTAGATTTTAAGAGAGTGAAACTGATTTTCCAGCTTAAAAGTCACAATGTTCACCCCGTGATGATATGCTGAAGCCACAGTAAAAGTTTGATTCCTTCATCAGGAGTAGAGCAGAATTTACTGGTCTTGTGAATCTTACCAAAGATGCTAGAAGTCATAACACTTTCCTAGGAAGTGTTAGTTTAAACAGCCTTTGGAATGGCTGGCATCCCAGTACTAATCCAACCTTGCTTCACTGGGTAAAGGAGGAGCTTTTCCTCCAGTTTGAATTCTCATGGAGCTTCCCCTCTGCTTTTCCTTCCAGTGCTTTTGCTTCTTTCATTAAATATTTCTCGCTGGGCTAAGTGCTCAGTTCCTCTTAGAGTATTTTACATCCAGCTTTACCTTTCACTTCAGGAACATTATCCTTTTTCAGTAACATGCCATTCATTTTTGCCATGGGCCCCTGTGGAAAACGAGACAGCTGCGAAAATTATCTTTAAGAAAGAGATAATTTATTTGTCACGCTTTAAAATAAAATTGAAATTTAAAGTATAAAAGCCTGGAGCGGGAATTAGAGACACTTGGTGTCCCGTAGGGCGATGAACCCGAGCACAAGGATCAGGCAGTGCTGTCAGGTGGTTGTCTGGAATCCCCAAGGTGGGGGAGGGGCTGACCAAGGACAGCACTGGCTTCCTCAGGCAACTATCCCACAAGAAGACGAAGCAAAAATGCACACACAATCTTACCTCTTCAGTCCTTTATACTGTTTCGGAGTCCTTAGCACCGCCTTTGGTCCGCCCATGTTCCGCCTCTGTGGTTCTTGGGGATTGGATGGATGGATGGTGACTTCATGCGACTCTGTCCAATAGCTCGCTCGTTGTCAGGGGTTCGAAGTAGGTGATGTAATGCAGGCTCGATGGCGGGAGTCTCTCATTGACATTCATGGTTGCCGTGGTTGCACTTACAGGACTGTTGGAGGTGTTACTTAAAATAGCTCTTGTCCTTTAATATTGAGCCTTGGCTCAGGCTGCCCCTTTGAATAGGGAAACTTAAAACTAATTTTTAAACTTAAATAAAATTGTTACATAACTAATATTTTAACATAAATAGTGTGCACGTACATCATATAAACTAATGATATTAACAAAAATTCATAATTGTTTAGTTTTAACATTATAATTAGGGGTAGGAAACTTGGATTGTTTTAACAATTAATAAGGGGTACAAACATGGTTTTCAACTTTTTAACAGCAGGATATTTAACTATTGAATAATTTATAACTAATTAATTTATTCCTGATTACTTTACTTACTTAATTAATTAACATTTAAACTTTAATGAACATGCAAAAGCCAATCAACCAAATTCATATATAACAGCCCCTAAACCCATTATTCTATACCGGCAATACAAAGGGAGACATCCACTCTTGTGTCATCTTCTTGCACGGTAATATGGTAAAATGTGGAAAATACCTCACTGCACCTCACTGGAATAGGGGCCTGCCTGTGCTTGATCTGTTCCTGAGGACACTGGGAGTGGATAAAAAAGGCTTGTAAATGTGTGTGAGTGCAGTGTAGTCTCAGGATCAACATATATTTGGTAAGGCTAATTTCAGATTAAATAAATCTAATTTTGGATAAAGCTACTATTCTTGATGTACCATGATGATTCTGTACCATAAGATTAGTGTACAATATTTGGTCTGATGTAAAATTTTAGGCATATTGTGCTATGATGTGGTAGCCTATAATTATTTTTTAAATTCTGGTTTAAAATTGAAGCCCAGATAACCTCTGCCACTTCCTCCAAGCTTAGATCTACCAAGGTAGCTTTTCATAAACACAAAAATGGTATGCTGGTGTTTGCCAATAGGAATGCCCTGCATTCTATGTAGAATATTCTATACAGACACAAGAGCTTCTATGTTCTTTCTTTCATTGCAGAAAGGATGATTAGACTACCTAGACATTCTTGCCTTTCAGCTGCAGTAATAGGGTTTTGACTTCCAGCAGGACTAACTTTAGTTTCCAGATCTTGTGGTTGCAAACGAGCATGTCAGCTGTGATCTTGGGATTAAGCAAGGCATGGGATGCAGCTAAAACTTAATTAAAAGTTTTCATAAGCATTTTCTTAAGCTCACAAGAGAAGAGAAAGGAAATAAGAGCCTACATGAAAAAGCAGGCTGGATTGAGTTGACAACTACTTTTTAATGAAGTTCCATTTGTAGGTTTAAACTCAGAAGTGACCATCCTGTCTGATCCCAAGTATAACAAAGGCCATAGATTTTCACCCAGGAATTTCACCCATTCACTTAGTAACTCAGAGCTGATTTGATCTTTTACAAAAACATGCAGCCGCTATTGAAAGCCGTGAGGAGTTTATCCCTCCTCACCAGCAGACTTACAGGTAATATTGCATACTAACAGTTGCCGCACTTCTAAGGTTACTCAGTCACTGACAGGAAAATCCATTTAAGACACAAATCTATCCTGAACAAACAGGCCTTTAATCTCTTGCATTATCTCCATTGAAGGTGATTTTATTCTAGGAAGCTCGGGAAAAAAGTCTTTTATAATGGCACTCCCTGCATATGAATGTGTTTAATGACTTTTTTACCCATTAACCATCCATGGGATAACAAACTCAAATAAATGTGTTTCCCAGAAACAGGTAGCTAGACAAAACCAGTCTACTAGTGGCATATTGGATTTTAATATTAGACACTGGAAAATCTTTATAGGAAAAAGAGTCTGTAAATGTTCCAACTACAGAAAAGCTCCATGTGAAAACTACAGTTTCGTAGGCAACGCAGAATTTCTCACTTACAAAATCTGTCAATGGAGTGTATGACCATTCCTCTGAAGGACCTCGGAAATGTGGACCACCATCAGACGATTCTGAGGAACCCAACTCACCTTGGCTGAGTCCTTTTGTCACAGAGCTTTTAGTCAGATTTCCTTTGCTTTGCTTCCAGTTCTGTGAATCTGTTCTTTTTCTCTTATTTTTTTCTATTTCTTTTATTTTTTCCTCCAGTTCACTAATACTTCCCAACACTTCCCAATTCAATAAAATGAAGAATAAAGATTAACAAAAGAAAAAAGTTCTGCATTTTTTCAGTGTGGAAAAAGAATTAATACCCCTAAGCTTGATTTAATTTCAACTCTTTCTTGTCTTTATGTCTCAACTGCTGACCCACCACCAATGCCTCGTAGCATGCCTGTATCTCAGTGAAGGCTCATTCTCACTTCCCCTGTGAAGGAGGAGACTGAACAAGTGCCAGAGAGGGACAACCCCTGTCTGACAGGACTGCAGATTACAAGAAAAATTTAAACATGCATGTAAAAGGGAAGTAAAATGGTCTATTAAAAGCCACTTAGAGGAGAACAGGAGCAAGGAGAGGATCTTCTAAGTCCAGCCACATCCAATCTCCCTGTGACTTGCATGCTTATCAGTAGTACAGTTGGTTTTTTTCTATAATGGTTTATTTCAGCTAAACCAGACAACACTTGGCTCTAAATGCCATAGTTCATTCTGCAATAGCAGAGATCCTTTTGGAAAATATGAGGCGAAATGCTCTAGCATCAGTTGTGTGGAAATCAAACAGTAGGGGAATCTGTGCTGTCCATAAAGAACAGAATACCGAACTATAGAGAACTATAAGCAGGAAAATAACAATATCAAAAGGATCTGAGTAAATAAAAATAATTAAAGAAAGACTCTTCCTCATTTATTCTTTTCTAATGAAAAGAACCAAACCTATTACGGATGGAGTTACTATTGTGCATCTTCTCCTCCCCACTCCATGCCAAACCAATATCTGCAAATACAAAGGAAATTGAAAATAGTACTCTCCTCATGTGAGGTGATTCATTCTATAGGCCTGTATCAAAGGTCTGAGATTTTAATGGGTAATCAGCCATCTGGAGACATTCCCTCGAGGTGCCTGCATATTTTGATTACAGAAGAACTCAGCACTACATCTCTGCTGCTCAGGATGAGCTTTCTGTGTCTAATACCTTATATTATTAGACACATATTTTGTATTAATTTATACCTTGGGGAATTATGGCACATTAGTTTGCAACTTGCAGAAATCACCTGTCTCTTTAAATTGACATCAGGTGAAGCTCCTACAGCCACAGAGTAAAAGCTTCCTCACATACACATATAAAGAAAGGCCTCTCCCAGGGACCAAATGGTGATGAAAATGGCCACTTAGAAGCCTTCCACCTGCAATATTGCCAGTTCTTGACATTGAGGTCTCATGATTAAAACTTTAAAAGAGATCATGAAAATAGACTTTATGCTTGTCTTTACAATTTCTTTCTCTTTCGCTTTTTTTCTCTCTTTCTTTCTCTCTCTTTTTCTTTCTCTCTCTTTTTCTTTCTCTCTTTCTCACTCTCTCTTTCCTTCTTTCTCTCTTTCCTTCTTTCCTTTGTTCTTGCCTTCTTGCCTTCTTTCCAATTTTTTCTCTGTCACTGTGAGGCCTTGGAAACTTCAAATCTTTTAAAAGCGAACACAGTGATTTTCACTCAACCACATTGGTATATGATGTTTTAAGAAAATCATCAAATATTGCAAGGCTCACTAAAAAAAAACACTGTAGCTGGCAACATGGTTGAATGAATCATTCTCCCTAGGATTTTTGTATAGACCAAATATGCTGGCATGAGCAACTATTCTCTTCAAATAGAAGTGATGGAGCCAGAAGGAATGATTGCAGCACAAAAGCTGTGACCTGTCCTGACTAAGCTCCTTTTTATATCTGGCTTTGTTGGTATCTCCTTGTTTATTCTTCTGTGAGCATAGTCAGAGTACGTACGATCTTTTGCAAACAGTCTTGCATATGTCTTACAAATCTTCACAGACGGACAGATAGTCAAACACAAACCAGCTGCAAAACAAACGGGTATTGCAATATTATGCTCAAGATTGTAAGTCTGGCTGAGAAGGTCATAAGAACCTATGCTCTGTGCCTGGTTTACATGTCTATTTGTTCATCTTACCCACTTAAAAACCAAAAATAGCGTCATGTGTCCACCTATGAATAATCACAGATGTGTAGCCCAGCATTATCTCTCACCATCCACCTCCTTTCAAAATCTCACTGCTGATTTGTTGACCTTTATTTTCTTTGTGTGTGTACTTGCTCTTCCTGACCTGTGAGCTTGCCCTTCTTTCTCCTCAGAAATGGAGTCCAGCTTTGTGTCTAGTCCCAACTTCACCATTCACTTAACAGAGTTAAAATTATCTATTTAACACAAATCAATCATAGCTCAAACATTCTGGCACTAAGGAAGGTGTGTGCACTGCAGAAAAAAACCTCACACACTGTTTGAAATCTCATCCACTCTGTAACTGGGATTGAAATAAGGGGTTAGAGCAGGGCTCCCATGAAATCCTAAATGCTATGTCCAACACTGAAGTTGTCACAAGTCCTAGATATTTTTTGTACTTAAATCAGGAGGCATGCAGACATTTACCATAAAAATTCTCCAAGGGCCTTAAATTCTGTGTCTCTATGTGCATACAATCTCCTGAGGTCTCTCAGCCAAAGACACCAGGGTCGAAGTCCCACCAAAGCTCTAAATCCACAAATGAGGACCTCCTCTTCACAGGACCTAAAAGACACAGGAACATATTTTGAAAACAATTCCACAAACAACCTTCCCCTTTTTCAAAAAACATGAGTAGAGTAGGAGCTTATGCTCACCTCTCCTACTCACTATTTTGAGGGTAAGAGCTTATGGAAAACCTGAGGATACTCAGCTCTACATAACATCTTTTCTACATGATCTCCTAACTTTTAAGCTATCCAGGTAGAGAAGAGCACACTTAAAGCCCTCCCACCAAAGATTTTCCATTTTCTATAAAAGTATTAAAGATCTTCTAGTGAAGGAGGGAAATATAGGATAAGATGACTCTAAGCCTATGGTTACAGCATGCAGCTTGCAAAAGGGCACAAAAAGTCATGGTTGTCAAGTTCTTAAGGCCTTTCCTGAATTAAGCTTCCATGGGATAAAATACAAGGGACTGGACAGACCCATTCCCTCTCCAAAGTGAACTCTCTAACTGCCTGGAGAATGGGCGCTCCCTTTCCCATTAGGCAACAGAGATCATTTACCATTATCTGACCTGTTACCCTGGGAAAATGGGGTCTCCATTTATTGACCCCCCAGTGAGCTGAGATATGCAAAGAGGCCGAGCCTCCTGCAGTTTAACTAAAGGACTAATGGCTAAATTGCCCTCCCCACATCCACTGTACTGTTATTAGAAAGAAAAAAGCATGATCCTGACTGTACTCTCAAAAGAAAATTTACAGATGCAGGAGGACTTGCAGGAGAAGCTTCCTTGCTGTGAATTGTTCACATGAGCCACAACACTATTTCACAGTTCTCAGCAAAAGTCCTAAAATTCAGGGAGAGGGAGCACTGGTGTGTAAAACACTTCACTCATTAGTGTTTCTTTGAGACTAATTCAAGAGTTCCTGCTCACAGCCTATTTTAGGTATAGAATCCAAGTATTGCATATCCTCAGCACTTTAACCAGGACTTTTTTGGGAGAGCCTAGATGCAGATGCTAGATTGTGCAACAGTCAGTATTTTGGTGTCCACCTCTCTGGTCAGAGGTTATAAACGAAGCATTCAGAAGTGAAATGAAAAATGTTCAAAAACATATGCTCAGCCCTTAAATTTCAGTCACCCTGTTGAAATCTGAAAGGATACTTAAATATAAACCTGAAAAGGTGTATAAAAGCCTTAGGTTCATGGATATTCTTGTAAAATTTGTCTGACCCTGATAAATCAGGGTCCTGATTAATTATTGGAGGTTGGTCCAAAAAATTTAATATCTTTATTTGGTAGAAGGAAAAATTAATTTTATATCAAACAGCTATCCTTTTATTAGTGAAATACCTAGAAGAAGATTGTACTTGGATTTGCTAAATATTATAAGTTGATTCCTTATATGAATTAAAAGTATCATGGAAGATGTTGTGAGGCCATGATGATTTTTTGCCTTTTTTATATACCCCTCTTATATACCACTTTTACATACCCTTTTATATAACTTTTATGTGTCCTCAATGCTTTTAGCCCACATACTTGTAATTCCCTAAGTCTAACTAATTCTCTAGCTTAGACCCAAAGTTCCATTAAGCAAAGAGACCAAACATCTTGGAAGCCTTGCAGCTGGGGGTCAGAAAGCCCCAGACACCAAGGTCCTTGCTAGCACACAGCCTGTAAACTAAGATAGGACCATCCAGGGGGAAATTCTTCAGAATTAGGGGTTCATTTGAGCCCCTCATTGTGGAATCTTTGACAGATATGCTAATTTGGAAGGCCTATAAATTGTATACGTGACCTATCGTGTATGTGCATTCTGGGGTGCATTTCAGTGCATTCTACCTGGATGTGGTGCACCTAAGGATCCTTAAATAAATACCGAGGTAAAACCCTTTTTTTCTCCTCTAACCATGTTTGGTTCTTAATTTTAAGACCAAGAAAATGCAACAGCTGCATCTAAATACCAGGAAGATATCTTCCTTAATAACTGTAGTAGATATTTATGTAATGAATTGGGAAAAAATATAAGCCTTAACTATTTCAAATGAAATTTTTAATTAATTACTAAACACCTCATGACTGTTTTGCGTCACCACCTCTAGAAAATTCATTCCATACTTATGAAAATACAAGTGAAGATTTGAAGTTCTAGACCACCAAATTGTGGAAAATGTTAAGCACACTGGGTTCTGAAGGCAGCTTTCCTACAGGAAAAGCAAAACCAAGGCAGAGGTGAAAACAAGTTATGACAGGCTGTGCATGGACACTGTAAATGGTCTGTGCCTTTGATTTGACATTTTCTGAAATTAGTTTAGCCTTCATTTGCCAACTTTTTTTTGTTGTATATTCAAGTGGTATATTTTTCCTCTCAGTTACTAAAATCTTCCAGAATTATCTAATACCTGACTTTTAAGAAATGTTTTCTGTGCAGCTGCAAACAGCTACATGGAAGCCCTATTCAAAAGCTGCCAGTGTCTCTGCTGACACACCTGGCAAAGGCTGCAGCCCTTGGAGCACACAGCCTGCTGCTGGTTTGAGAAAGCAGAAACACTCAGGTGTAGCTGTTTTCCATTACTCTCAGGTAGGCACAGGCACAGTCCATGTCTCACATCCTTCAGGTCCATGTCCCATGTGGTCATGGGGCCCTGTAGGCTCAGCTGTGGTTACTGGTGGTGGGTGGTGCATGTGGATGTGGGGTTCACAACGCAGCTAAGTCACTCAGACAGGTTACTGCAGCTCCTGCTTCTCTTCCCCGACACTTCTCTTCTTCCTCTTGAGGGAAGCCAAACCTCCCTGTGCAGTCACTTCCTAACCTGCCAAAATGATCTGGCTTAGCCTAACCACATTTATAAGCAGTGGTGCTATTTGCAGAACCAGCTTAGAGAGCAAACATCTGGCAGAGCAGGAGGGACAGGATAACTGGATATGAGGATGGTGAAGCTCTGGAGACATGGAGACTTCAACGTCCAAAAGCAGCTGAGCTGTGATTGGAGCAGCATGTTGCCTGGCAGCTGGAGGGGTCTGCAAGCACACAGCTAAAGTACATCTTTATGGAAATATTTAAAACCACTCAGTTTCAAAATAATCATAATGAGCTATCATTCCTCATGGGGACTTCTGTGCAATTTAACTGTGGTTCCAGGGGACTGGCACTGACTAGAGATTACTGTTGAGTGGTAATACCTGTTTGTTAGTGGTGAGTGGTGGTGGTGATTCAGCCTGATGTCGAGGGTACGCCAAATAGCACTAATCCCACAAACAGGGAAGGAAATCAACATTTGGAGAACAGGTTTAAAATAGACAGAGTAGCAGTTTTCTGCAGGGAGTGAGGTAAACAGAAAATCTGAAGAGTAGAGTTTGAGAAAAGGTAATCTGGTGAAACTATTTGATTAACAGCAGAATATAGTCTCAGCTGATAGAGATGTGTGAGAGATTGGAGAAAACACAGCAGACTGAGGAGGAAAAGAGAGGGAAGCAGGTGACAAAAATCCCATGGAAAGCCTGCTGATCTTAGAGGCTACTGTCTCCAATTCCACCCCTCAATGGCTCTCAGCCCCACAGACTTCTGGCTGAAATGACTGATCACACTGTTAGGACAATACTAACCTATCTCAGTCAAAATGAAGAAAATCAGCCCAAATAAAGGATCTCTTTTTTTCACTCACTGTGACAGAAATGACAATAGAAAGCTCCAGGGAAACCTTATAGCAGCCTTCCAGTACCTAAAGGGAGACCCCAAGAAGGCCAGAGGAGATTTTTTTAGAAAGGCATGTAGTGATAATATAAGGGGGGATGAATTTAAACTTTAAAAGGGTAGATGTAGTTTAGACATTAGAAAGAGATTTTTCAGTCTGAGGGTGTGAGACATTGGAAGACATTGCCCAGAGAACCTGGAAGTGTTCAAGGCCAGGTTGGATGGGGCTTTGAGCAGCCTGGTCTAGCAGAATGTGTCCCGGCCCATGGCAGCGGGGTTGGAACTAAACGATCTTTAAGGGCCCTTCCAACCCAAACCATTTTATGATTCCATGATTCTCTTTCCTAACTGTTCACAAAATGCTAATTTGTTGCAGAAATAATAAGATAATGAGGAAAGTAATGTTATTATTTGATATAAATGCAACCACACAATGATGTGTGTCTAAGAACATCTGCCATCATTCAGCACATATCCAACTATGGCTACTTAGTGAGGTGTGGCTGCACAGTGCTGCTCAGGAACACAGCCGGGTGACTATGCCAGATTGGCCAAGCACACAGCTTTTCCTGGTATTGCTTAAAGCAGAAGTACATGAGCTTGAAATATAAGCATAGGTAGCTGGTATGGGCATAGAGCATCAAAGTGTTAGCTACCTTCTTTCTAAAACAAGTTTTAATGGATTTAAGGGAGAATTTCTGCCTCTGAAAGTCATGAAGCACTAGATTTTGAACCACAGTCTTCCATCCACTTTTTCACACATCTTCCATATTGTGGTTGAGGTCTACCTAATTTCTCATGTCTAAATAAATTTCAGCTCTTTGGGGAACACAGAGATACATAAACAAGCAAACACTCGGTTTCTGTCCAATGTGTTATTTTCACTGACATTATAAAGCACTGACATTATAAAGCAGTGAAAGAACAGCAGCGAGAAACTGCAAACATAAGAACTATTAAGTCAGCAGAAATCACTGCGGGGAGGGACTGACTGTTGCCTATAAACACAACAGAGGGTAAAACTGCAGGAAGGGAGGCCAGGCGTACCAGGTCTCTCCAAGTGCTGACAGACCCCAGCTGATGGGTTGCGCTGGGATGTGACCCTGCCTGTGGCAAATGAGATCCATCCTTCACCCTAGCACTAGTATACTTCCAGCAAGCAGTGTGCACTGTGCACCCAACTGAGCACTAGGGAGGCCAAAGCGTGCTTGCTGCAGTGTGGGATGTGTGGACAGGACTCATCAGTGAAGGGTGACACTCAGTGAGAGGTATTATCAGAGAAAAGGTGACAAAATGTAGCCTGTGCACTAAAGAATGTAAAACTAGCTCCTTAGGTTCATTGAGTCTAACTATATGGACGTTGAAGGGATAATAAAACTTTAGCTAATAAATGCTAGTAACCTCTAAACGTGACTTAATAGCTTCAATTTAATGATTTGAGGCTATATCCAATAACAGAGTTAGAGTCCTAAATATTTTAGGTGACTGGTCTCCATCATGGAATTCAATTTAGGTGCCAAAATTCCTTAAAGGGAAGGCTAGAACCTCAAAATGGGACCCAAACCAGACAGCTTAGTGAGGAGCAGCCTGGAGCTGCAGAACTCACCACCCCTTTCTAAACTTAGTATTTTTTTCTTTGAAGGAACACCATGAGTTTTTCAGAATTGTAAGGGAAACAAAAAAGACTTGAAGTCTACTGATTGCCATCTTCATGTAAGAGGTGGGTTGGCCTCCTGTACAGTAATGGATTAGAGCACACACACGCACACACACACACACGAAGAATACCAGAACCTCAAGGCAGTGGAAGTAGATGGAAAAGCTTTTCTCAAAAAATGGGATTTTGGTTTTTTTAAACAATAATGCATGTAAGAAGACACTAAATATCTGACTGCTAAGTGATTGGTTCTGGTGGAGGCAAACTAGTGAGAAAGTGCAATTCAGGCAGTCAGAGGTGAATGACATGGCTCTGCAATATATTACATGGCTCTCATCACTTCATGCGATATATGTGTGAATAATTAAAAACTTGAAGCTGCAGTGTTTAGGTTAGAAAAAGAAATTTGATTCCTGATACATAATATCTAAAAGCAGATACTTATCAGTCACACTAAATATTACTGGTGTTGAATCTATGTAAAACAAAAAAAAAAAAAACAAAGAAAAACCAAAACCAAAAATTACGACATGTAGTTCCCAAAAGTGAAAGACAAGCAGGTTCAAGTCAGCCCTTTCATTTCCTCTCTTCACAGTTGTAGATGAGAACACAGTTAACTCAGTCAAAAATCTTCTTCTTTTTTTCTCCTTTTTATTTTGACAGGGGCTTTCACTCCTCCCACTGAAGGAAACTAAACTCAGAGAACTTTACAGGCATTTCTATTGACTCTGTGAATAATCTTGACTCTATGGATTATCCTCAAGCAGCTGTGGAGAACACAAAAGATTTCCCCAAATATAAGAAAAAGAATACTGATGCAGCCTGGGGCAGGTTTGTTTTTTTTTTTCCTCAGCTCTCAAGTGATTTTTAAGAGCCAGCCGGTCTGGAAAATGATGAATTTGTTTGTAAGAAAGGTAAACACTGCCAAAATCAACAAGTTCCTTCCTTAGGGGCCTGTAGAGCAAATTGGTCCACAGATTAAGACAGTTCAGTTAAGTCGTGTTGGGGCTGACATGAACCCTTCAGGCTCCTTCACTTTACCCCAGGAAATACAAAGAGAAGTGATAAGATTCTTATGAAGGAATTATACATAGTAGGGTCAGGGAAATGAAATAAATTAAAATTGATCTCCTCTGTAAATTTCCTGGCGCAGGATTTGATGGGCTTAACTAAGAGGGCTGGCAGGTTTACCAGTAGTCTCCTTTGCTCAATTTTGAGTCAAATAGGCTCTGCCTTGACTCTCTAGATTGGTATTGGTGAAGGATTTAACAGTGATTTAACCTGTGTAAAATGATCTCGTATGTTGTCACCTGCCAAAGAAATGGCAGTGCATGAAGTCTAACCCTATTCACAAGTCATTTTTCCAACCCAAACCAGGAAATGGGCTAAATAAGCAGAGTCATCATGTATTACAGAGGTGGATTTCATCTTCATGAATGCACAGGATGTGTGTGAAAGATAAAGTGAGATGGGAAAAACAGCATTTTACAATCTGCTTTGCACTTTCCCAGCACTTTTTATTTCAAAAGCATGAAAGAATTAAGACAAACTGGTTTTTAATCCTGATAAGACACAAAACCATTCATCACTCCGATTTCAAAAATCAAGAAAGAGAGCGAAATAGAAACTCAATTCTCATGCCAATTCTGGTGCCATAAATCATAAGAAAATTTTATCAGAAACACTGTAATAGGAAGCTAAGGCAAAGCTTTCAGATTATTCTACTAAACAAAGGTGCCTAAAACTTTAGTAAGCAGTTCTGAATACTTTGGCTGGCTGTAGCTTACATGGCCAGGTCATGCACAGTTCAGTTGGACTTTATTGGCATGACAACATCTTCGCACACAGCTACAGGAAATCAGCAATGCAGCTGGGAGGGAACACAGGTCTCCTGACTAGCAATTCTGTGTATTAATGACAGTACTCTGCTTCCTAGCCTCTTACATCCTCACAGAATTTTTCAACCATTAACTAATGCATCAGTGAGGTTTGTTTGAGATGGAGATGCAACAAGCAAGCTCAAAATGAGGAGCATGTTGGGCCACCATTTCAGTGGGAAAAGGTTAACTCACTCTAATTAAATCCCACAGAGCCTCTCTGTTCAGAAACCACCACATTTTAAAACCAATGAGAGTTAACATTTGTTAATAGGAAGGTTAGTTGCTACAAGTCTGCTGTATACAGATTTTTAAAGCTTATTTCTGCTGGAAAACATTGTAGGGGAATATTATATTCAAAAGTCTTTGTCAAAAAGGCTAAAGAACTGCTAATCACTGCAGTTACACTCTCATTCTGACCTAAATTAACACAGCTCTGCAGATTTTTCCTGCACAGCCATACACAAGACCCTCCTTGCTGTCTAACACAATCAGAGGGAGCACACGTGCATCAGGTCACACGACAGACACCGCTGTCTGGGGACAGAGCTGCTGCACTTGCTGTCACCAGGAGGGAAATGCCAAGCCTACTCGCAGTGATGCACGTGTCCCTCACTGTTCAGAACTCCTGCAGACCCACTCTCTGTCCTACTCCAGGACTGCAGGCACATATGCTGAGCACCATCAGGGATAAATGTCACCAGAATTCCTCAGCTACATGAGACACAGGTACCACAGCTCCAGCACAGCCTGAGCCTTGTTCTCAAGTGGTGCCAAGTGTGGAGCTGGCATGTAGCACTGATCTCTGCCTTCTACTGAACACAGACTTCTTTGTATTGGTCCTATCATCATATGACCTCTCCTGACTATGTTTGCTATCTATTACTGCCACAGAGAAAAAGGTTTTCACATGCTTGCAGACACTAAAACTTTGCCTACCCTTAGAAAGATGTTTGATTTATATTAACGAAGTGCTATTTCAGAAGTGAGCGACTAAAAAATTTTAATTAGTTAAAGAGAGACCCAAGGAAATATACACCTCTTTTATGACTCATAGTCAAGAAAGAGGAAGAACTTATGCCAGCTAGAAGTAAATAGCAAACAAACAGCATATGTGTTGTTAGCAATTCACAAAGGTAATCCACAGCTTTACTCACTGAAGTGCAAATTTACAAAGTCACTCCTGGTTATATGAGAGAAAGGCTTGTTTCCAACACAGTCGTGGGTTAATAACTTTAGTTAGCTTGTAACAAATGAAAAGTAGCAACAGGCATCATCACTGTTGTTATGGCCACAGGGTGGTAACAGAATGCAATGAATTTTAGAGAAAAATACTTAAAATGTCAAAGCATAAGCTTCACTGAAAAAAAGGCTGAAGTGTAAGCCCAACCCAGAGAATGGAAAAGTACTGGATAAAACACTGGAAAATGTACTGCAGGGAACAATCCCACTTTGGCAGTGGGATAGACTAAATGACCTAATACAACTTTTCCGTCTCTAATTTATACGATTCTATGATTCAACAAAAACAAACTGTGAAATTAAAAACTGAACCAAGTCTATAACCTGACTACCACATTTTATAAATTTATATATATCCGATTATATAGGTCTTTAAAATAGTGACTGTCTTGGCACTAGGTACTACAGGAGATATATGCAGGCTGTCAGATTTCCTCTTAAAACATTCATCTGGCTGCCAGGCTGAACAGATGCCAGCAGCCTCAGAGATAGACCTAAGAATAACCCTTAAGACACTCTGGAAAGAAATAATCACTAAAACTGAAAAAGTCAATTATGGTGACTGCTACAAGCTAAAATTCTGTTCTCATTGTGACAATCAAGGCAAAAAAAAAAAAAAAAAAAAAAACAGGAACAGAAGTAAAGTTGGCCCCTCAATGTCATCAGCTATGTTGGAGAATTGTTGCTCTTAGACAGCTACTCTTCTTTAAAATATTGTGCTTCTCCTCTGTGGGGACACTTACAAATAAAGTTGAACAACTGAATTGACAATTAATGAGTAGACTGACCAGAAGATATAGCATTAAATTCCTTTCCTTACTGGATACATGCACATCATAAAAAATTTAATAAGATATGTAATATATCTGAGGCCCTTCATATCTTTTTTTTTCTTATAATGATCTTCTTTTAAAGGAAATCACTACTTTTAAATGACTGCAAAGAGAGAGATGTATATTTAGGTTCTCTTAGCTTAGTTTAAAAGTATTCCAAATGAGAATATGTACTAACAAAGACTGTCCTGTTTTCTGAGAAGGAAATACTGACTTTCAAATGTGCTTCCCCATGCAGATAATCCTGTGACCACAGAGGTTCCTGCAGTTGTAAATAATTTGAGACCACCTGGACATGTCTAATGTAGACAGCCTGGGGAAATAAGTCATTCAAAAGAAAAACTAAGTCCTCTTATTTGAGTCCCTGGGTACAGATCTGTAGCTCTAAGGCTAATCAATTAGCTCCCAGAAGAAGAATGGGTGGCTCTGTTCTGGAGTACCAGCTTCAGTGCCTTTCTAAACAGTGGAAGAGCCCTGTCATCCTGTTTTAAATAAGGAACAAGCTTCACCACTGAGGAGGACAAGGATATGATTTAAACAAATAGTTTATTAAAGGAGCAATTGTAAAAGAAAAGATTCATCTCTTTTTTTTTAAAGGAGTATTTGTGTCATCTGAGAAAAATAGCTACTGTGAATTGCTTTTCCACAAGAGTGAGCTTCCAATTAATAAAGAAATTTTTTTCCTCAAAGCAAAAAAGAACACTAGAAGTGCTGAAAAAAGCAAATGCTGGACAGACCATAATCAAGAAGATTACCACTGGAGTTGAATCAAACAAATCTACTTGGGAAAGTGACACAGCAGTTTCCTGATGGTAAAATAGAAATAGTAGATGCATAAAAGTACAGGCTCCTTCAGCTGCTATTAAACCCTTTTAAAATTGCTTTATTCATTCCTGTCCCACTTTTCACATCTGCTTTCAGCCCTTATTCTACAGCAGATATTAACACGGCCATCAAATCCTTACAGAATCTCACATCTCATGACCTAAGGATATTTTAAACAAACTCTGAGGTATTTAGGAGCCAATACTACTGGTTTTCTTTGGGCTCCTGGGACACGATTCACAAGAGAATTTTATTCAGAAGTTCAGAGTTCCCACTGCACTGTCCCAGCTGGTAGTGACCCTGGAGGCCACAGCTCTCAGTAGCACAGGAAGCACAGAAGCTTTGGCTGGACAAGACCTCCAGAAACCCCAAGAAGGAGCTCAACGCCAAAGATGTAAATGCCGTGTCTTGTCCCCTCATTACAATTAGCTTAGTTTGTCTCTCTTCAGCTGCTGCATTTGTTTGGCTACTATATTTGGCTGCAGATATGTCAAAACTGGAAGTTAGACCCAGCTTTAAAAGTTCATGCTTGACCTTCTCAGATCTAACATAGCTGCTTGAATTGTGCAATTCCTTTGTACAATTCATGGAACAGTGCATAACATAAACATCCCCCAGTAAATCAGTAGACACATAGAAGAGAAATGCTCCACCAGGCTGAGCCAGAGGATATTTTGTGAGTTTAGCTTCAACTCACAAGCTGAGCAAAGCTCCTGCTCCACTTGTGTTTCATGGCCATGAACTTTGCTGAGCCAGGAATCTAAGCCCTCCACAGAAAAGTGGAGGGAAAGAAGGGAAAGGTAGAAGCCAAAAAACTCCCTTATGGTGTTATGACTGGGATATTTATTTCAAAGATCCACATCCATATTCCTCTTTGGGTACTTGAATCTGAGCCCAAGCTTCTCTATGCATATGCTTTTGGGTATCTGGGGACAATGTTCCTCAGTTACTCAGATCTTTCCCTTTCCATTAATTAAGTAGTCTGCTCTTTAAGGTAGAGAGAGGAAAGCAAGAAATTAAATAAAGGAAAAGGCTGAAGGAAAAAAACACCCCTAACTTGCCAAACAGAACATTTTCCTGAGAAGTAGGGCACCTGGCACTGAAACAAAGTTGGATGAACCTCATTTTCCAGGACTACATTTTGTAGCCAGGCCATTCTCCTGTAGCTGAGAGATGCCTGAGAATATGTAAGAAATTTGAGTCTGCACTAAGTACATCTACCCAGCAGGAAAAACAAGATACATTTAAGGATGTGCTGCGTGGACCAAAGTACTACTACTGCAAGTATTTTAAATAGGTCTGTACATCAACCAGAAGCAAAACCAGAGGGGATTTTGATAATTATGTGTTGCGGTGCGGTTATGCACAGACAGCTATGAGGGTACTTAGTTTTTGGATTTAGAAGAAACAGGCTGGTGATGTGGATCTAGAGTTTAATCACAAAGGTTTAACGGGGCCTCTTTGGAGAATGAACCTTCAAGTATCCACATTGCTTTTGATGTGGGACATGGGTGCTTCTGAAGGGGCCTTCATTGTGCAGTGAGGTGTCGTGCAGAGACACCTGAGGAGTGCTACACCTACAAGTGCTACACCTACAAGTGCTACAGCTGTGCT
>WEIT01035993.1:5248-15529 GCA_013389985.1 Dryoscopus gambensis | reverse complement strand
TACTTCTTTTTATGAGACTGTGAATCCGAAAGAGGTAGTCTCGTTGCTGCACAGACAGCTTCCCTATCCAGTGACTCACTGCTGCTTTGTACTCCCTCGTGTACCCCCAGCACCACCCAGGCCATCGTTCATCTCTATCTATCAATCAGTCAAGTGCCTGGGAATGCACTCTGATCTACTACACGCAAGTAAAACAAAGGTTTGTCTCATGCACATACATGTGCCAAAGAGTAGATCACTTCTGCAGATGGCAAAGTTAGTTTAATTTTCTCCATTTTGATTGGAAATTTCTTTTGTCTGCTTGCATGGAAAACTTCTGTTTGATGACATTGTGACTTCCAGGAATTTATAGCCAAATAAAAAAAAAATAAAATACATCCTGCATGTCCCTGCTCACTGAGAGCAAGTCCTGTGTACCCCACCACAGCCCCAGCCTGACTGTACGCTGGTACAAGAACAAAACATGCTGGAAAGTGCAAGCCCAGAAGGATCCAAGAGGCATCAACGTTTCTTAATCTGCTGGGGTTTTAACAAAATAATGAAAAAGAAACAAATCTTCTGTGTGAGCAAGATGATTATACAAATAAGTTCCTTGAGGAATAATTCAAAGGAAGTTTGCAATCATTTTCTCCTGTTCGGATTAGTTGCCACAAATAAAAATATATTTATTCACAGTCTTAAATCCAGGCTAGGACTAAGGGCCTCTTCCACAAGGCTCAACTGCCATATAACTGGAGTTTAGAGTAAGGCTTCAACAGATCTCAGAGAATATTTTACTGCTCACCCCTTATTACTGCAAACCCTCCTGTAAGTAGACTCTTCTTTTACCAACATAAATGCAGATTGTTTTCCCTCAGAGAAATGGAAATAGAAGGCAATAGTTCCTTGGTCAGTCAAGCTGAAGTTTTCTGAATTATTTAACAGTCATTTAGCCAAGGTCCAAGACCACCTATGAGTCTAGCAGAAGCTCACAGGTAACATGGAGGAAGGGCATAATACTGAAGATCTGTGACCTCCAATTTTTATCTGTATGATGTAAAAGTTACACTTACTGGTAATGGGAAAAATTAGTGTCCTGGTAAACACAGGCAGCAACAGCTTCTCCTGTCAGGGCTGCAGCTATTCACCACCTTGTGGGGACAGAGAGGAGTCCTTATTTCTGCCAGAGCCATGAAGAACATGGGGAGACACATACCAGTCTCACCACACAAGCCAAAGCATTAGCCAAAAGATGGCTATAATGAATGTCAGGAAGATCAAATTAGGGTCAGGATAGCTTGATGTCCTGCTTGCTTCCTTCTTACTCAGAGATAATTTCCTCTTTATGTGAGTTATTTGGTCAAATGAGGATTGTAAGAGCCCTTATCTGACTCAGCCTCCAGGCAACAATGTTTGCCTCGCTGGGTCAAACCATGCAGCCGCTGAAAGTAACGGGAATATTCCTTGGGATTTCAAATGGGGACAAAGCCTGAGTTAACATACACTGTAGTACATATTTCCTTAAACTCCCCACAAATGAAAAGAACTGCCCATTAATAAAAATTAAAATCAACTGAAATTATAACAGTTTCAACAGCTATTTTCTTCATGAAATTTTCTTTTTTTCTCCTAAAGAGAAGGCTACCCATACAGCTAACTTCATCTATCCTTTTCTGCTGCAAGTCACTGTATTTCCCCATTAAGGTTGAGGACAAATATTGTACTAGCTCCTAAGAAAAATATGTCAAAAACACGATGATTTCATATATAAACCAGATTGATTCAGGTTTCCAAATAGTTTTTGTTCAGTTTTCAAGCCCTTTTTGGCTTGTATTTACCTACCAGTTCACCCTTTTCCTGACTGAATTTTGAGCCACTTGCAGAAAGACAGAAAGAATTTTTTATTGCCATGATACATGAGATATAAATGTACTTTCATTTGTAAATGAATCTCATACTGTCCAACTTTTCTATCATCCTCAAAGTTTCTTAGATTAATTTGTTTATAAATAGCTTTCCCTTCTTTGCTTTTCTTTCACCTTTTCATTGCTTTTTGGGTTCCCCATTAGCCTTCAGATAGTGTCTTATCTAATTTTGTGAGACCATGGAATAAGCATCATATGAACTTTTGATTTCACACTGTTGTCTTCCTCCATCTTTGCAATCCGTATTTTGCTATTTCATATTTTAAAAGTGCCTTGCTTTTACAGTAGTCATGAAAGATGGAATCCTTCCCTGTGAGAGACTGTAATGCTGGACTGCTGACAGCACAGCAGCAGAAAGGAAATGTACAAAGTGTAACCTAAATAAGAATTCTCCTTTTCTGGCAGAGCTTTGCATTTCTGCCAGTGCAAAGACAGCAGCACCAGCCCAGATCCCCTGGTGCAACCAACCTGCTGTGCCTGGTTTGGTGCAGTGCAATGCATATCTAAACATATCTATAGATATAGTTCCTTAGCATCTGTTTCTTTATCCAGAGATATAAATAGTGACCACCTATTAGAATGTAAGTCCCTGAAGTATTAATATAGAACAGATACCATAGAAATCTGGCTTTATGTTTGGGTTTATTGGGGATTTTTTCACTCAATGATTAGTCATCACTCCAGGAAGGCATAAATTTTTTTAGCATCAGAATTTAATTCTTTATTCACCCTATGTTCCTCAATAAAGATGTTCATTTGGAGAGCTAGTTTTAGCCAGCTAATACCTAACTGCTGCTGAGTTAATCAAACAGAAGCAGCAAGGAGACAAAAACAGAGAACAGACCTGCCACTTACACACTTTGCAGCCAGTGATGGGCAGGCACCCAACCTTGCTGGAGAGAAACAGCTCAAAAATTGGATTCTTATCCAGAATATGTTTCTCTCACTGCCTGAAAAAAAAACACCAACAAAAAAACCAAAACCAAAACAAACAAACAAACAAAAACATAAATTAAAAGGACTGAAAAACTTCAGAAATGATGCTTTAAAGCAGCATTTTGCAAGTCTATTAAAAAAAGAAAAGAAAGCAAACAGAAAACAAACCTGTCCATCTCCAACCAGGGATGCAGAGATGTGAGACACATTTTCATAAGATTCTGCTTTGCCTCTCCCCACCTTCCAGTCATTTCTACCCAAATTCCAAGTGATTTTGTTAGAGGTAAAACAAGGGAAAATGAATTTTCCATAGAAATGGAATTTCTTAGGGAAGTGATAATTCACTGACCCAAAACACATCACAGAAGGACCTTTCTGTCCGTGACATTCAGTTTGTCCATGAGCACACTTCTGTAAGACTTGAGGCTTCCTGAAGCTCTGCTGAGACTTGCAGGTTACAGTGTTCAAGCAGCCCTATTCAAACTCAAGACAGAGCTTTTGCATTCCTTGGCCATCTTATTGTTCATCTCCCTCAATTTATAGCACTCTTTAGAGGAGAAATTAAAAGGGCAACACTTCATTCAACAATTTCTACAGTGTAGCTTAAAGAGTTAACTTTAAATAATGTTGCTGTTATGATGCTGTTGAAAGTGCCTTCTTCACAAGAATCCTATTTGTAACTGTCTTCCAAATAAGCCTGGAATAAGATTTCCAAACACTGAGGTTTCCCCTGAAGCACAGACTAACTTTTAGTCATCTCTGGGTAAAGCTAATTCACAGTCTAGTGCAAAATCCATCTGGTCTAATTAGGTGACAGAGTCTGACTCCCCCGGTTTCTCACCCTTTTCTATTCAGTCCTGCGCAAGATGGAACAGAAAACTCAATTCTAATGTTGGAGAGCAGCAAACTGAAGAGCTGTTAAAGAAATCAAGCAGGCCTCTTAAAGCAACTGATTTTCCTTCCATCAGACAAAACCCTGCAATGGAGACCCATTAAATGAGTACTTGAGGAAGTTGGTCTGTGATGAATCCAGCACAATGGCTAAAAGAACACTGTTAAATTTATCTATCCAACCCAAAATATATTTCCTATAATGTGACAGAGTGCTTAAACAAGTATCTCTCATTCAAGGAAACTGCTAAAGTATTTTGATGGAATGTGGATACGTATTTAACAGATTTATACTTCAGATGGAATAACCCTTTAGAGGTTTGCCATGCTTATGGCTTCAAAATCAGGACATAAGACTACTGACTACTAATAAGCACTTTATTGATGCCTTTTCCAGTGCAGAAGAAAAACTGTGTAGTACACTGGTATTGACTTTCACAGCTCCTTACTATTCTTTGTACACATTCCTTCTTGTTTTGAGGGGACTTCTGACTTTGTTGTACTTCTTATGCAAAGCCAGTAAAGCTGTCACCGAAGGGACTTTGGGTGCTAAAAAGGTTAGTTGAAAAACAAACTAAAGTTCTATACAAAAAATTAATTTTTCCTCTTTTTACTTTCTGAATGAAATTGTTTAGCATAAAAACATTATGCTAGTGTCAAAGGGACCTCTGGAACATTATTGATTTTACCGAATATTATAAAATTTTTAAATTGCATGTTCCCTAAGCATCAGTCAGTAATCAATATCTTTATTAAAATTCCATCCTCTACAAATTATGCACATATCTTCTCCGAAGAAAGTTCTTGGA
This sequence comes from Dryoscopus gambensis, assembly GCA_013389985.1. Lineage (NCBI taxonomy): Eukaryota > Metazoa > Chordata > Aves > Passeriformes > Malaconotidae > Dryoscopus > Dryoscopus gambensis. The sequence continues at coordinate 10,989 of WEIT01035993.1, read as the reverse complement.
AATAGAGATTCCCTGAACAGGAGCTATCTCAGACTTTCAGGAGGACAAAATTCAGATCCTTTCTTGGCAACCCCCCACTGCAGTCATTCATAAAGCAAACTACTCAAAGAATATTATGTCAAGTCAGCTGACCTCTACTGACAAACAAATGTAAAAGAAAAGCAGCATCTTAATTAGGAAGGCTCCAAATCATATATAAATTCATAAATCAATGGCAATCACTCAAAAGCTGATAGGGAACCAGACACTTAATCAGTGAATTAAAGTAATGTGCTTCATTCAGCTGCCACTCTTAACCAATTTCTGTCACATATTTTGCCCCAATACAGAGGTATAAAGCATATTTCGTGATGTAGTTTGGAAATCCCAAGTGTATGGATAACAGTACCATCCTTAGAAATTGCAGATGCCTTTCATATTCACATTAATCATTCTTTCTCCTAAACTCAGCACAACAAAAAGATTCTCAAGTCTTCAAAATGCCCATCTCTCCCACAAAAATCTTCATATTCTGAAAAAATTTAAAACCTGATTTACAGCAGAATTAAAATTTTCTCATGAAGGAATTTCCCAGGAAAAAGAAATAAGGATTAATGTGTTTCTGTTTCCTGCTTGATAAATGTTTTCCAGAGCAAATGAGAATGGCAAAGCCTGTTCATATGCGAAGCAAGAGAATTTTGACAGGTTTTTTTCTTGGAAAAAGTATTGATTTTGAAAATAGTAGAATTCTCTTTCAGACAGACACTTCTACAGAAAATCTCTGCTCAGCCCATTAAGCACAAGAAGTTATCCAGATTCTCAAAAAGTTGACGTATATCACACGAAAAAGCATCATGAAGCATTTTGTCTATATCATTGTAACACAAAATGTGTCACTATCCCTTTGTAGTGGCTAGCAGTACCTTCTTGTCTTAGAGGGGAAATACAGTGGAAAAGAGAATTCCCAGTAAAACAACTCCAGGAACTACTGATATCATGAGGCAATGTTTCCTAGAGGTACTGACATAAAATATAGCAGAAGGGTGAAACCCAATTTCAGCAATGTCAGGACTTTTTTCCCTCACAAAATGCTGACATTTCAGCAGAAATACATATGGTTTTGTAGCATGTTTGCATTTCACTTGAAAAATAAAATGGGTAGGATGAGTGTTTCCAGACAAGTTCTCTTAAAGAGTGAAAATGGTTGGCAGAAGTTCAGTTCTAAGACTGTTGCTTGTCGCTTCGGGACACACATCTACCACTACAGAAGCAGACATTCTCCAGATCTGGTCTGAGAGAGTAGTAAAAGCTCATCACAGTGAAAACAATCTGACTTTGCTCCAAAAGAGAGAAAGCAGAGATTCACCAAGCTATATACCACCTGGAATGGCTTTGCAGGTCAAACTTCAAATGTATTCTATGAGAGAAGAGTTTCTTTTCTTTTCATTTCCAAGAAGGTCCTTATTAAAACAAGCCAGTGTGTGGGATTTATGGCACCTATACCCATTGACAGAGCCTACACAAAGCTACTTGTGTGTTGTCAGGCCATTAGATATACTGCTAGGTGAAGGTATGAAGACATCACCTGCGCAATAGATTTCTTCACCAGATGACAGCATTTCATTTTTCCCTATCTGGAGACAGAATGAATACACCAAGGATCTTGGGAAACAACTCTGTGAGATAAGATATAAGGGAGCTTTTGGCAGCTTAAGCCAATACAAGGTCCAGTGAGATTTTCCAGCTGGAATTTGCTTTTTCTGTCTCTTACATGTGCACTCACAGCCAACGTGTGAATTTGTCATCAGGCTCTAACAAATTGCTGTTTGTTTTGCAGACTGCCTATGTCATCCCCAGCAGGAGAGAGCAGAGTGCAGAGCAAGAGGCCTTACAGCTGGCGGAGCAGCCCCCACTGACAGACACGAGCCAACTGCTGGGCTTTAGCGTGTCCCTGCTCCCCACACAGGCTGATCCTGCAGCACAAACTTGCAGCCGGTCTCCTCCCGCTGTTGTGCCATGTCTGTGCTCTCTACCCTCGGCTTCAGGAGAGATTCCCCTTTTGTGGCCACAGTTTCTCAGCTCTAGCAGAGAGCCAGGAGCAGACCCAGAAGTAACTCAAGGCTGCCAAAACTCTCTCAGCTAAAATCATCCTGCATGTGACAGAACTGTGTCCTGTCCACACACACACGTAATCAATGCCAATTATTCATTTCCTGATAAGGCTGTATTAAGAGCTTCTGTTACACATGTTGCAAGGATGTTGTCATTCTTTCAATTTCTCAGTCTACAATGGGAGTAATCTCCATAGAGCAGCAAATGATGATAGATGAGTAACCTAAACCAGGAGACTTCTGTGTTGTTTCAAGAATATCACTGGAAGGGCTTTCCCTAGCTTCCAGAGCATAGTTGGGGTTTTGTTGGTTTTGTTGTTTTGTTTTGTTTTGTTTTTCAAAAAATACCTATGCATTTGTCACTTACACAGTTCAAGAGCACCACCACAACAAGGAACTCTTTTTGCCCTTTCATGTGTAACATTCATGTGGCAGTAGTCAGCAGTCCTCCTCTCCTCTCCTCTCCTCTTCTCTCCTCTCCTCTCCTCCTTTTGGGCTGCACCTAGGAAAGCTAAAAGGATCCTTACTCAAGACAAGAGAACTCATACAACTGATGGGCAGAGTTAAACATTTGTATTTTCTCTGAGTAGCCTTATTGATTTCACAGGACTGCATGGCTTACAAATGCAGAGAACATTAGTAACTGGAGAGGAAGTGAGTCAACATCAGCCACCTAATCCCTAGAAGACCAAAGAAATTGAAAACTGTTAAATCGGATGGTNAAAATTATATATATATATATATATAAAAACATGAGGGGTTTTTTCTATTGGTAAGTTTATTGAGGAAAGAAAAAAAAGCAATTTAAAATTCCACTTCCTGGTGCTCCCTATAAGCTGAAATCAGAGGATGACCCACAAGCACAAATATAGCAAATATACCTTTACCAACTCTATCAAAGAAAAAGTAGAGAAAAAAATAATTTTCTGATGCAAAATAAAATGTCCCATACATTGCCTTTGACATTAACATTTTACCAAACACAATTATGTGGCAGAGTGTTGCAGTGACTTCTGTAGTGATCACAAAAGAAGAGCTAGATCTGTAAAATGAAATGGAAGTCTTGCATACATCCCTGAGAACAGTCCTCATTCTCTCAAGGCGTCTCTCTGCCTTCTTTCCCCAGCCCTCAGGACAGAGAGGAAACCTCACCTCAGGTTTTTGTTGCCAGGCAATGAAGCTGTACTGTAGAGATGGGAATTCTGAACTCAGCTCTTTAAATTCCTGCAAAATGCATCTGTAGGCAACATCAAAAATGTAGTTTGAGAAAATTTTTCATGGCGGTTTTTGTCCTGAAATCTTTGTCTTGAAATCTTACCTGAGCATCTAAAATTACATTCAAGAAACTACAAGGTACATAAGCACCGTTCTTCTGGCTGTCCTCAGGCACCTGTGACACCCTTGAGTCGCTGCTGGAGGCCTGAGCAGCAACTGGACCCAGGTGGGTAAATGCCCTGTGTAGGAGCAGCCTGCATTGCATGATCAAAGGGTGGGAAAAACACGATGGATATCCTGTCCACTTCTCAGTGAATTCAGATTGTAGCCATCAGTTTTATTATCCAGAGGAGACCCCACTCTAGAGGAAGGGAGAAGGAAGGCATCAGGCTGCCAGACAAATATATTTCTCTTGAGAAGAACCTAACTCCTGATACTCGAAGAGGTGTAACCAAGTCTGTCACTTGCCTTTAATGTGGCTGTTTTTCTCTCTTAATCTTCAACTTTTGGGGTTTTTTTATAATTGCATGTAGTCAGAACTTGTCTTGGGAAATGACCAGTTCCAAGTCTCTGGGCTTTGTGGGATAAGGAGAAGAGAGGCAGAATTTAGGTCACTGGCTTCTGTTGGCTAAGTCTTCCCACTGAAAACCAGAGGGCTTTGCCTAGTCAAAGGATTGAAGGTGAGGGGGAATAAAAGGTACATCTGAATCTATACTGTGTGGGTTAAGAGTTACGATTACCCTCAGATGGAAGTTTGCATATTGACCAGCTGCCCTGGCAGCCAGCAGTGTGAACCCCTCTGTATGCAGAGGAGAGAGGAGGGCTTCAAATTAACTTCCTTTAAAGCCAGGGCAACCTTTACCTTGGTCAGAACAGCAAGGATCTGGATGTTCTTGCTCTATCCATTAGACTTTTTTCCATCTTGCATTTTACAGATGCTCCAAATGAAGGAGAAAAATTTCTGCTGTTAAGGCTCCTTCCTGAGTTATACAAAATTAATCATGACTTTATGCAAGAAAGCAAAGTTATCTCTTGACAGGAAAAAAGAGGCAGAGTTTCAGAGATTCAGAAAAATGCAATGTATGGACTTATGACTCTTGAAATAAAATAAAAATCCAGACTGCACATTTTGTCTTGAGTCATTTAAAATCAGTGCCATTTTTGTTCTCCGCTGTGTGCTCTACCCTGAATTCAGAGCTGTCATGGCTCTTTGTTCTTAAATCTCTGTGAAGCATCGCAAAGATGGAAGCCATTCTACTTCTCCACCCTCACTGCCTTCAGGTTTAATCTCCTTCCCCCTCTATTACTTCTCTTTGTTTTTTTTTTAATCCACTTGTCTTTGCTCTCCCCTTCAGCTGCCTGCTCCTCCACAGTCACTTTCAGCTCTGTCCACTGGTCTCTGTTCCCCTCAGCTCTTCATATTTATATCAGTTGTCTTTCCCCTTTGCTGTCTTATGCTTCATGCATGTCAACTGTGCTTTCGTGGTCCACAACAGGAGTTTTACCTGCTGCATTTGAGCTTTAGCTAACACTGAAGTGCATTTCACATCGAGAGTATCTCACAGAATCCAGGACCTCTGCTATAAACACAGGCTTGAACTGTCCAGGCACACTTTTCTTATAGTGTACTGTGCATGGAAAATGAGCTAAAAAGGTGTAATTTTAACCTATTCATTGAATTCAGATGTTCTGAATTCATTCACACTGACTACTACATGAACCAGACTGGACCCTAAAAGAAAGTACTGCTGGTTGTGTATTTTGCAGTGAAACTGATTTTCTGAAGAATGGTCGTTCATCAGAATCTTTCTTTATCAACACTGAGTATTGAAAATACTGAAAATAGGGAATTTCTGGGATGAAAAAGAGAAAAATCTTCATAGATTGTTGGCTAAGACAATTGTCCTTTCATTTCCCTCATCCAGACTCAGCTCTTTTCTGGCTGCTTAAAATGAGTGATTTGCATCCTCATACCATATCAGGAGGAGCTTGAACCTATTCAGACAAGATTTTAGTTGTGGGTTTGGTGTCCCTGCTGGAGTGCTGTGCTGGTTTTGGCTGGGCTAAAGTTAATTTCCTTCACAGTAGCTAATATGAGGCTATGCTTTAGATGGTATGTGGAATTTGGAAGGTGTGTTGTGAAGTCTTAAGTTCAGCAAAGACAAAGACCATGTCCAGCAAATATTATTTCCCATTCTCATATTAAAAATCTGCATACAACATTCTAGGCACTAGCTGGGAAAGGTTATGATCATTTCTTTAACGACTTACATTTGACCAATATTTTCATTCTGCCATTCCTGCTTCTCCTTATTCAGCAATAAAATACACTCTGCATCTTCATTTAGCAAGAACACATTCTGGAAAATTCTTGTGAAATTTTACAAAATAATTGTCAAAAAATGCCATATGTTCCCTATATTTAAAAAAAAAAAA
>WEIT01035992.1:211552-311256 GCA_013389985.1 Dryoscopus gambensis | reverse complement strand
CGGTAACGCATCCCGGGATGAACATCTCCCGGCCTGGCGGCTTCACCCGGCTCACGGGACCGGCGGCCCTGGCCTGGGACCAGGGCTGCTTCCCGGCTGCTCACTGCGGAACAGGAAAGCAAAACTTCGGGCGCGCTCCGCTGTGAAATGCGTGTCGCAGCTCGGACTGAGATTTCTGCGCGGCCCTTCTGTTACAAAGTGGTGTAGGGTCTCAGCTTTACACTTCTCTCAGGGTTCCTGGAGAATCTCGGCTTAAGTTTCATAAACGCTTTATCTGTGGAACTCAGGGCGTCCTACGTCGGAGACTAAAGCCTGCGGAATCGTTTTAAGAATCGCCTGTAAAAGGGGAGCGTTTTCTGGTGGTGGCTGAAGGGTTTGTGTCACAAACCTTTAATTAGGTCTGACGTGCTGGTGTTTCACTGGTGATTCACACAGCAGTGTGGGCAGGAGGAATCTGAAGTTACTGCTTGTCTTGCTGCCGTGGGTGTGTTTTATAGCTGGTACTGGGTAGCTGCTTCCCTGCTAACCAGTTTCATTTCTGGTGTTTTTTTGGCCTGAAGCATCTTACGTATTATCCTCATTTGCAGCTAGCATTCTATAGGACAGCTGCTGATCTTTGAAATTAATGTTTAGCTTGATGGGAAAGCAAGTTGGTTGAGCCTTCAACACTCTTTATTTTTAAATAATCTGAGGCAGTTGTTTATTTAGAGCTTGTTTTCCTAGCTGTGATATCTTCTATTTTGAAGGGCACTTTTTTGCTTTCCTTCGTAACTGTCTTATGAGCAATTTCTGTAAATGAAGTTTTATTTACCGAGCAGCTACAGCAACTTAAAATGTACTTGGCAAGAAACATGGGGGAAATAATTCCATACAATCTTGTTTCCCATCACTATTTCTTTAACATATAGGTAATTGGTAAGGTATTAAATTCCATGGCACAATACTATTGCAATATGCACTATGCATTTCTAACTGTAGAATCATAGAACCATTAAGGTTGGAAAGGACCTCCAAGATCATCAAGTCCATCTTTGACCAATCACCACTAGGTCAACTAAACCATAGCACCAATTGGCATGTCGAATGTGTGGCTATCCAGGTGCAGCAAACCATGTTTCCTTATGTGTTTTTTTTTTTTTAAATTATTTTGCAGTTCTGATACCACATTTTCAATAACATTGAACAGAAAAGATGCTCTCACAGAGGATCAGAAGACCTTAGCTTCATATGGGATTGTTTCTGGTGACTTGATTTGCTTATTGCTAGAAGAGCCAGATGGACAACCCAGCCTACCTCCTCCTCCTACTGCTCCCCCACTTCAGAATGGTCATGAGCCGTCCACCTTGACCCCCAACAAAAGTCAGGCCAACAGTCCAAAAGGAGAAGGGCAGAATGAGCAATCTAACAATGAGAAAGCTCAGGTGGAAGCTCAAGAGAGTGATGAGAGGGTAAGTACGTGAGAATTTTTCTGTACAGCACAAGGCACAAAAGAAGGTATCCTGTTGTGTCAGTTGCTGTACTACATAGGAGAGAATCTCTTCAGAATATTTGGCTCCTTATACTTTCATTCAGTTATTTGAATGGAAATTTGTCTCTATTCATTGTATATTACTGTGGCACAGAAATTAATTCGGAGAGTCCAAAGTGTTTCAGGTTTACAGGAGTAAATGTTTTTGCTGGAGCGTACACTTAAGGAAGTAAGGATTATGTTTCTTACCTGCCTCAGTGCTTTCTTCTTGAGGAAACTGGTTCTAGATCTGAGCAGATGCAACAGGTACTGTCGAAGACAGGCTCTTTTTTTTTTTTTACCCCCTCTCCTGAGCCTTCCCTTAAGTAAATCTGCTTACAGTTTTCATTCTGCTTTTTTAAAATAATGTGTCTGTGTGTAGTTTTGTCAGTTACTAACAACAGGCTATGATTTTGGTAGAATGAAGGAAGCTGCCGTGAAGCCACAGGTCTCCTCAAGTGGCAGCAGGTGCACTCCATTGATTCATTCCCCACCCCCCCGCGCTGTTTGGGCCTGTTGTGTTTGTTGGCAGCCCAAGTTACCACTTTGGTTACTTGCCATGCATATTGGCTAAGTTCAAATAAATGGTGATACTGCAGTGATTAAATTATTCCTGTGTATGTTGCAAAAATTCCGATGAAGGTTTAATATGTTGTGATCACTTTGTCTTTAGTTAGTATATGCAATAAAATAACAGACTCTTTCATGAAGGGTTTGCATTATAAAGATTAAAAACTACAAAGGCTACATTTATAATCCCAATCTCCATCTGGAATGCTAGAAAAAATGGAGATATAATGAATCCATACAACTTGTGTGGGAAATCAGGCTGGAATAAGCAGATGTATAATGTTCATTTATATAGAGGTATAATTTTCTGACAATTTCGTACAAAAAAATGTATGTTTTGCTTTCCCCTGAAGGCAGGATCCAGCCTAGAATTTCCTTCTGGATTAATCCCAGAAGATGCTGACCTGGAAGAAGGTACAGGTTCCTATCCCTCTGAACCCATGCTGTGCAGTGAAGCTGCTGATGGTGAAATACCCCATTCCTTAGAGATGCTCTACCTTTCTGCTGAGTGTACCAGTGCCACTGATGCCTTGATTGTTCTGGTTCATCTTCTCATGATGGAGACAGGCTACGTACCTCAGGTAGGTGGGTGCACCACCGAACAGCAATTTCTGGGTCAGTGTGGGGAAGCTGTGGATTATACAAGATGCATCTGAGGATCTGCTTCTGCCTTTGTATATTCCACTTGGCTGCAGGGGCTGCCGAAGGATCAGCTTCTCTAATTTCCCTGGCCAGAAAGTCTTCAGGCTAAAGACTAGAACAGCTTTTCAGTGTGGAAGAAGAGGCCTGTACCTGTGTTTCTTTTGGTCCTCAGCCTCTCTGGGACCCAGCTGAACCTCCTGTTCCTGCCTTACACCATTGAGCACGTGCAGATGTGCTCAGATTGTAGCACTTCCCCAAAGTACTGCCTTAAGAGTCAGTGTCATCTCAATGATATCCTGTCAAGTGGTGCTTAACAAGGCCTAGGTCTGCCAAAACACTGCCTCCAATTCCATATTCAACTGAGTGTCCGGTTTGGCTTTGGCTCTACTAATCCATAGAGGTATCATACTCGAGCACGTATGGCAGTACATCTGTGCAATGTATGGATTCACTTTTTTCCTTTACACTGGCATTTTATGTTTACTAATATGTAGCTGAACATGCAGAAAAAGACTTGGTCTTGGGCAGGTGTTTAAATTCTTATCTTTTTTCTTGTAGTGAGCCTGACTAAGCACATGTGGGTGTCTGATTGACCAATACCAATTTAATAAATCTGCTAAGTTCATTGCATTCCTGTAATTTGAAATACTATATAAAGAATACATTTGCCACTGGGAATGAAGTTTGTCAGTGAGCAGGCTTGGAGGTAGGGAAGATGATTGCCCTGCCGGTTTAAGAGGAAAGAAAGAATCTACTTTTACTTATGGTTACATTGTATCTGTATCACTATCGCTGACATTCCATCTGGGTGTTTTCACGCTGAAATTAAAAGCAAACCTGTTAGTTGACTCAGGTTTTCTAATTAACTTCAAACTACGATTCTTAAAGCCCTGTCAGATACTGTAAGTTCACTGAAAAGGTGCAGTAACTTTTTTTTTTTGTGCAGCAAATTAATTATGTGGAATTGTTGGAATACTGGAATAGATGACAGAATGAAGGATGTATCTCAAAGAAACAGGTGTGAGTGCTCACTGAACATCCTTTCCTATCAGGACAAAAAGTTATTGGACCTCACTTAGATTTGTTGTTAGTTTTGGGGAAAATAGTGTATAATCTCACATATTCATAATCACTGTGTCGTAATGTGCATTAGGACTGATCTAAGACTTGACTTGCAAGCATCATTCTGTCATTTCCTAACTTCTAATCCTTTTCTCAGCCCTCAGCACTGGTACATTGCAAAAATATGACAGTGTGTTTGTTACCACTTCACATTTGTAGGGGATAGAAGCCAAGGCAGTCTCTATGCCAGAGAAATGGAGAGGGAATGGTGTTTATAAGCTGCAGTACACACATCCACTTTGTGGAGAAGGTTCTGCTGGTTTGACTTGTGTGCCTCTGGGAGATCTTATTGCTATTAATGGTAAGTCAGTCACATCTTTATCCTGGATTTGCATTCCTAAGTATCACCATTGTTTAGGAAGAGAAAACTTAAGTGTGCTTTTGTGTGCACTGCTTTGAACTGCACCTTTATTTCGTGGGTTGCTGAGGTGCAGGAGATGCCACTTCCTGATGCTGAATACTCTTGGCTTTTCGAGTTTGTGTTAACTGTTTCTTTCCCTGTTGTTCTAACAGATTAATCCTTAGGCGATTCAGCTGGCCTTTTCATTGCAATATTGTAGAAATATGTTTGTTGTCTCATTTCATAGGAACTGTAGTACACATTGCTGGACATGAAGGAAGTAGATTTGCATAAGCTACAATGTTTTGGCTTCTTTTATGTTCTTTGCAAGACTTACAACTTCCAGACTATGCATTACTTCAGTAATTAAGTGATCTCTGTTGTCTCTCTGGGTTTTAAACTTTGAAATGTCTTTCTTTCTTATATTTGTAGCAACATTAAAAATCAATGAAGAGATTAAAAGTGTTAAGAGAATCCAGCTATTGCCATCATCCTTTGTTTGCTTTCGGGACCCAGGTATGTCTGAGCTATGATACTCATAGTAGTAAACTGAAAAGTAAAGAAGTGATGCAGTGGGTAAGAATATGCTTTAGTAGAGCACCAAATAGGTACAGAATACCAAAAAAGAATAAAAGTGTGGTTACCATTTGGGTTAGTCATAACTTTGTGGTAAAGGGAATTCAGAATGTAGCCATTTACTCACACTTTGTTGTTAGCACAAATTGTATTTCTTGGATTAACAATGTAAGGAAAGAACCTTGCAAAGCTCAGTTTATCCTTTGGCCCATTTGCCCATATGTTATTTATGAGGTCCTAAGCACATATGTGAATCTCTGGGACAGCAGTGCTGGGCAATATCCCCTTTCTGCCTGGCAGCTCAGGACTTCACAAGTTGGTGGTGCCTACACTCTTGTTGTGGCACTGTAGTTGTTAAATTCTTTTTGTCAGAAAACATGTGCTGACCACATGGGTTTCTCCAGAGGGACAGAATTATAGGGAAAACTAAAGTGAGGGAGGAGAGGAGGGCAGATCGAAGTAGATCCTTGTAAGCACAGACCAGACCATCCTTTTGTTCTCTGAAGGAGGTGAGATGCTTTATTGACAGTCCAGGCTGACTCAGTTTCCTGTGTTCTGTGTAGTCACTAATGCACAAGTCTAATTGAAAGGCTGTAGAAGAACTGAGTGCTGAAATGTGTCCACTATACCATAAAGTCTCTGGCTCCTATTTCTTCAGAGAACAGAAAGGAAAAATACTTCTGTCAGAGAAATGAAGCTTGCAGGCTTTTAGAACATAGGTTTATGTTAGGCAGGGACTTAAAAATCTGACAAAGGAAGCTCTGCCAGCTTCAGAGTCAGTTTATTTCCAGAGAACTCAAGTCTTGCCCTTAACTGTGCCTTTTAAGGCCAAAGGGAAAGCTTAGCCTGACCATGGAAGTGGTCTCTAGTTTGTCAATGACTGACTTCTTGCAGGATAGTTACACTCTAGCTGCAGAGCTGCTCCCATCAAGATCACAAGCAGATTAAAGTTGTGCTAATGAGAAAACTGTAATTCTTATATAATTTTTGCATTATAACCTCTTGAAATTAAGTTTTTTGTCTCTCTTCTTTGATAGAGAAGGTTGCAGGTGTTTACAAAGACCTTCAGAAATTGTCCCGTCTCTTTAAAGACCAGCTGGTTTACTCTCTCCTGGCTGCTGCCCGACAAGGTGAGAGAAAATATTTACAATTTGAGATGGTACTTAATTTTTGAGGGTGGAGGGAAGGGGGTCTATCTAAAGCCCTGAAGGAAAAGTGTTCGAAACAGCTGTTCAGTGATGGGCATATAAAGAGTAAGCATAAAGTAATATATACATGCTAAAGAAATTATATTAATCTTTGTAACTCAGAAGATGTTAGTATAACTCTGGTTTTAATTTTGATTGTCTAGTCTAACTTCAGAGATGGAAATGAAGTGGCTGTTTTCCATGCATAATGACGAGGAAATTCTTCTACAATAATTTTGTAGCAGTAGTTCTGGAGTTTTGATCTATTTTTTTATCAAAACAGAAAAATTTATTTAGCATCATATTTGGAAGTCTGACCTCAGGAATGCTCGTGTTAGGAGCTGGTCATTGAGGGCTTGGAAAGGATGGTAGGAAGTAACCCAGGCTGGTGTTTGTGAAGCAGTAGGAAGCCCGGCTTTCTCTGCATAGTTGCTGCCTTGAAAGATCTGAGCTTTGTATTCTGAAGACTGTTCAGTGGAATTCCCTCTAGACTTCAGTGCATGAAGATTTTGTGTGAGTCATGTGCCCTATATTTCTGATTTTTGCAGGCTCATGAAATTGGACAGGTTTTTCTTTTTCCTTTACTTATTCCTTAGCTCTGTAGCCTATAAGCATACTTTGGTGGGTGGAATGTTTCTTAGGCATAGTGCTCAGTATGAAGTGTCATTTGCCCTATTTTGTGCACCTCGTAAGTGTAATTAGAGTTGCAAGAGATCTGTTTTGCAGCATCACAGTAGTTGCTTGGAAAAGTAGTGTAACACAGGCATGAAAGGGAGAGGATGTAAGGGAAAGATTATAATGTTCTTTCTTTCTTTTAGGGTCTTTAGAGGTAGAAGCACTACCTAAGTGGTGTCGAGTTTATTTTGTCTGAACTTTCTTTCTTTCTTTCTGTAGCTTTGAACTTACCAGATGTGTTTGGGTTAGTGGTCCTTCCTCTTGAGCTCAAGCTTCGGATTTTCAGACTTCTGGACGTCCGTTCCCTCATTTCTCTCTCTGCTGTTTGCCGTGATCTCTACACAGCTTCCAATGACCAGCTTCTCTGGAGGTTTATGTATCTGCGGGATTTCCGAGGTAACGTCGAGGCACATCTTTTTCTGGTTACGTTCTCATGTTAACCGAGGGATTAGGTCTGACAGGTTTTGATAAGAGGCTCCTCAGGCAACCAGTAATGATGTTTAAACACTGTGAGCAAATGCAGTTGTTTGTGATACTAATCAGTACAGTTGGTCAGGTGTGATTCAGGGGGATGCACAGTTTTCTGCCAAGGAAAATTGTTGGCAATCTTCTGAGCCACTACTGATGCTCCACGTGGTTCTTCCCATTGTGTGGTGCAGGCTTTCCTTGTTTTCATCTGTTTCCCTTGCTACCTTGGTGTATTGGCCACTGCAGGTATTAGGAGTGGAGGGAAGATATATTCCTGCTTCAGTTTCTCACAAGGGAGTGAAGAAACAAAGGTAGTCAAGGGAAGTGCTGTCAGAAGGCAAAGGCAGGGTCAATGTTTCTGGGATTTCTCTATTTAATAACATTTGATGATGATGCTTTACATTGAATGGGTGTGCAAGATTACCTATCAAATGGACCTGGAGCTTTATATTTTTTAAGATGCATTATCTTTATGGAAAGGTGTATTAACCAAAAGTGGTTTTTTGTATCTTGATTATTCTTTGAGTTCTGACAAACTGCAGGTATCTGTGGCACAGGTTCTGCTGCTTTTCTTAATTTTTTGCTTCTCTTTGTAGATCCTATTGCAAGGCCTCGTGACACTGACTGGAAAGAAGTAGGTGGCTTTTTTATATAATCTCTCTGAGATCAATCTTAGTTTGAGAATTAAATACAGACTTTGGGGCAGTGACTTTGAGTTAAAGTTTAGCATAAAAGTGTGGTTTTCTATGTATGCATGTTGGTCAGATTAGGGGAAAGGAGCATCAACAAGTTACATGGTGCATGCTCAAATTTTGGGTTAGAGATCTTCCAAGGAGGCTGTACCTGGTCTTTGGTGGGGAGGGGAATTGCTGCTCTGGGTTTTCAGACTGGTGAGGAGCACTTTTTTGAGAAGTGCTGTAAAACTGGATGCAGTTGCTGAAGCTGGAACACTTAGCTTTAAAATGCCTTTTTTTCTATCTGCAGCTATACAAGAAAAAGTTGAAACAGAAGAAGGACGCCCTGAGATGGAGGCACATGATGCTTCTGCCCCCTATACCTCATCCAATCCCCTTTCATCCCAACCCATTCTATCCTAATCCCTTTCCACCCAACCCATTCCCATCAAATCCAATCTATCCCCCAATGATCATTGGGGGAGAATATGATGAGAGACCAACACTTCCATATGTTGGAGACCCAATTAACTCACTCATTCCTGGCCAGGGAGAAGCACCAGGTCAGTTTCCTCCATTCAGACCACATTTTGACCCAATTGGCTCCCTGCCTGGAGCAAACCCTACGCTTCCAGGACGAGTTGGTCCCAGTGACAGGTTTTCACCTCGCCCCAGCCGGGGCCGCCCCATGGACATTCGCCGTGCATTCATTTGATCACTGCTTTTTCCTGCAGGGAGTTTTGTAGATGCTGAGCTTGCTTTCTAACTGCAGGAGATTGCAAATCCCAGGCACTAACATCTGCCCTCAGATTGTGTCAAGAACATGCGTGCATGGTAAAGTCCCAACTACAGAGGCTGGGTTTGTTTTGTGCTCTGGTAGTGCTATGCCACCTGGCACTTAAGGTCTGTTCCTCAAAGAGCTATGACTTAGAGCAGTTTGTTCTGCTTCCCCCCTCCTTGCCCTTAGTCGTCTGTGAAGTGCTACTTAGAGACCAGAATACCGGCCAAATCCTTACTACATCAGATAAAGAGCACTTTAAATACGAACCCTCTACTTGTCTGTCTTATTTGAAGAGTTTTACTAAATTGCCAGGATGAAAGGCTTTGTTTAAAATCTACCCGGCTAATTAATAATCTTTATTAACAAAAAAGTTACCATGTACCACATAGGACAGGGTACTGCCGCTGTTATGGTAGATATGTGTTCATGGAAATTTTTAAAGGTGTTTTTTCCTTTTGCCTTTAATATTTTATTAGGTAAAAAGCATTTTTGTATTGTTACTTAATGCACAAAGAATACAGCAAAGGGATTTTCTTCACAATGGAAATATTAGAACACAAATTAATTAATTTTACAAACAACTGAGTAAAGTCATGCTATGGTGCAACTCAGAAGTCTAAGCAGAAGCAGAGCAATTTTACAAAGAATCAGCAGCAAAACTTTTGACTTTCTCCTTGACTTTACAAATAAGGATCTGTAGTACATGACTGCACTTACTCTGTTCGAACTAAAAGTGATGTGAAAATGCATCTTTTCTTCCTCTCTGACTTACTTCAAGAATTAAATAGGCTGACCTGGTTGCAGTGGAAATGGGATCGTAACAGAAGCAGAATGAATTCTGACTTCAGTAAATTCCATTACTTAAGTATCAGATTATATCTTACCAAAAGGAAATATGTTGTAGCATGTTATGAGCACCTTTCAAGTGTTGTTGTCTTAACTAATGAGCAGCTAACAAGACCACTGTTAAAGTCTCCTGATGAGACCTGCAGGCTGATGCTGGAGCTCAATTAAAGGAAGACTGGAATGACTAAACTTTGCTAGAACTTTTAATTTCTTATGTATTTTTTAGGATGATTGATCTCAGTGTTTCTATAAATGTAAATGGTACTGATGACTGTCGTGACAACTGATATTATTTTCTAAAACTTTTTTGAAATTCCAGCTGGAAATGGAATGACATTTCCTGTTAAATATGAGCTATTTAATCAGTAATACGTGCTTTTTCAGGTGATATTTCAGTGGTTCATCTTGTTTTGTATAAAATCAGCTGACTTTGGTAAGGTCAGGCAGTTTTGCCAGTGGAAGTAAAATATAATACTTTATTTTGCTGTCAAAAGTTGTATTGCTTCTTTCTTCCCTTTTCTACTTCACAGCCATAGTTTTCCTTCACTACCAAGATTAGCCTTAACTTTTAACATTTGCCTTCAGTGGTTGAATTACCTTGTTCCAAAAGACTTTTCACAAGTGAAATGTGTAGTGAAATCTGAGTTTACAGCGATTCTTTATATTCCACTGACTATAAAAAGGAAAAGGGAAATCTGCACTGTACTTGTCTTGCGTAATTTTGTCCTTGTGATGAGTGCTTCAGCAATGCGTAAATAATATTCAGATAAGGTTCTACAGCTCTAACTGATAAAGTAATTCATAACTTACCCTTTTCTTTTTTTTCTGAGCTATTTCTGGGAACAGTGATCACATAATACATGTGAGAAGTTAATTTTGTGGTGCCAGTGGTACTCACATTGCCAATGCCTTCATGACAGTCACATGGTTTGCCCTGCTGGCAAGCCATGTGCTGCTCTGGAATTGGGCCCTTTTTGCTGTGAAGACAACCATGAAGTCATACTTCTGCCAGGCTGATGCTAGAGGTTCAGTTTATCCTGGATTTTATCATTTGAATGTTTGTTTTTGAAGTAACTCAGCCCTTTTACACATACACCACTAAGTGATCTGAAGATGTTCCTTCCCTTTTCATGTTGTCCTTCACATTTTAGTAAAGGTATTGCGAGCCAGAGTAGGGAACCTTAGCTGGAACTGTAAAGTTCCTTAAAGAGGAGTTCCTGTTATTCATAAAACAGGGTATAAAGTATAAAGTGAGTACCTCAGGACCAACAGTATAAAATTAGAAGACAAAACAGAGGAAATACTTGAACACTCGCTGCTTGCTTTGTTTATTTGCCAGCTCCTCAGCCAAATGTGTGTGTCATTGCTGTTGCAAACTGCAAAAGAGAAATCACAAAAGAATGAAATGCCTGAAGATGAGCATTCCTTACCTGTACTGTTCATCAGTATCCAGCACTGTAAAGGTTGCTACTAAGTCACTTGGAAATTAAGGAACTATTATCCTTGGCTTTTTCTGTGTGTTGTTACATCTTATTCATGAAACTTCAAGCCAACCAGATGAAGCATCTAAGCTATACACAAGGTGTAAGGTCTTACGTACCTGCCTGTGACTAGTGGAAGATAGTAAAATACCACTGCATTTACAAGTAGGACTGCTGTTCTTCTGGACCTTAGCTTTCCTGGGAGTGTGTGTTCCATTCCATACAACTTACCACAGCTAGCTATGACAAGAAAGCCAAGGTGTTCCTCAGTTTGTAGCTAAACCGTGAAATGTAAATTGATTTTCCAGGTCATGGATATGTTTGGGTGGCGTAGCTGTGTCCCACCTACTTCTTGGGCTGGACCCAAACAAACAAACCTACTCATGTTTTGTGGCTTCTGTGTAAAGAAAATTAAAGCAAATAGGACAAGAGCTCTGACCAGGTGCTCAGTTCTCACATCTGTGTGAGAAAGATCCCAAGGTGTGCTGTGGGGCTTCCATGCCCTGTGATGTAAATGTAGCTTCTCTCTACCAGTTTTTCTGTTGTTTTCTTACTGCCCCACTGTTATATTTAGGTACGTAAATGCCTCTTGGGTATACCTTAGTTTCCCATTCATGTAAAAGGAGAATACCTCTTGTATTCCCTCTTTTTTTATAGAGTGTAGGGATTTTGGAGCAGAGAGCCAGCATCAAAGTTGATAACTTGAAGATGGAATGATGCATTTGTGAATCTCCTGCTAGCGACAACATCTAATATAGGAGCATCATAGCTGTAAGCTCGAAGTGTACTGTTGGGACAGTTACAGGACACAACATAGATTTTCATCATTCTAACTTAGGAAATCAACTCAGTGTTTTAAAGCACTTCTGTGGATAGAACTGAAGGTGCTTTTTCAGGAACTGTGGACTAACTAAATTAAGCTGAGAGTGCCTGTTGTTTGTATTTGATATTGCAACTTAAAGCTAGGAGGAGGGGAGATGCAATTCTGTTTGTTTGTCCCTTGAAAGGTGACAGCTGGGAGCTGTAGGCAAATGAAGAGATTGAGTCACTGCTGGGTATCAAAGCTGACAGTGCTGTCCTGTTCCTGTGGTCTGTCAGAGGACAGCCCTGCTGTGTTCAAACGCGGCCTCAGCAGATAGCCCAGCTGTTGCACTTTCAGCGATGAACTGCTGTCAATTTATGGGGCCATCTCATACTAGTCACCATTCCTTTTTTGTACATGTTGTGTTGGTAAGGGAATCGTAGAGTTTCAGGGGATAAAGCAATTGAGGATTCTTGCAGTAAACTTTCATTTCTGCCCCTGCATCTCTGGTGACCATTTAGTAGGGAAAGGCATAAACCATGCTGAGGGGAGTGTTACAGAAGGAAATCCTTTCCTGCCACGGTTGTATTACCTCTTCACCATACAGTGAAGCCTGTTAATCTGCTATTCTTGCCAGTGGGACAGTGCTTGCTCAAGGCCATTTTTCACTCTTTATTGCTCCTGGAGACTGCAAAGCAGCAGGGACTGGGGTTTTTTCCCTCCGATTATGACATATATTTATGATGCTACATTGTAAACTGCTTATCAAACCCTGAAGGACAACAGAGAACTGAGGAAAAAAAAAAAACCAGAACAGAAGACAAACCATCAGAGAGTAAGGTGGTTCTGTAATACTGAACTTGAGGTATAAATCATTGATCCAGATGAGTTTCTTGAGGGACTTCCAATCTGGAAAAGCTATGCTGTTACTTGCCATTATATGTGCAGAGGCCTGCTCAAGGATAGGTCATACAAGGTCCAGATGACTTCATTGGATTTAGATGTTCATTACAGGTGCTATGCAGGAAGGATTTCCTTGTTTGGCTTTATTCCCACCAGTGAATCATAAGATCCAAGATGGCAAATGCAGCTGTTGCTTTTGCTGCTTTGGGGATCTCCTTGTTTAAGTGGAAGCAAAGATCTGGGCCATTGGCTCAAGTATTTTTTTAACTTACTGACCTCCCTGGGCATTCCTAAGTATCATCACGGTGAGATTGCCAAGGGAAGCACACAGCCAAGGCTGGCCTCAAAGCTGGATGTTGAGGTGGGATGAGGAGTGGCACCTGCATTAAGTGTGTTACAAACAGACCTCCCAGGGTGCAAGTGGTAGGCTCTCAGCTGGTATAAATATCTATAAATACTTGGATTTACGCAGGGTGAGTTTTTTCAATGATGGACATTGTGTGGGTTTTGTCATGTCCCAGTTCCAGTAAATGTGCACAGACACAGCTTCGTTCAGTGCTGCAGGCTTAGAGGAAAAGCACACCAGCAAAGATCCACCTGTCTTCTCTGGAAGAAGAATTCTTGGGAGTGGCCAGGGAGAACTAGTTCTGATTGTTACCTGCTTGGGACAATCCCATACATGCCCTCCTGTGGCTTGGTGTCTCTGGATGGACCCAGTTCATCTCATTTATGAAGTATAATTTTCCAGTTCTGTTGCAGGTTTGACACCTTGCATTCATTTTGCATTCACCCCAGTAAAGTCAGTGGGAATTCAAGGCGGGAGACAGGATTTCACTCCATCTCTCTGTCCATTCAGTATTATGGAACACTCAGCACACAACTGTGTGCACTTCATCAGCTCTGCTATTAATTAAGCATGTTCCTGAGGGACATACACAGCCAGATGTGACCAAGTCACCAAAGTGCTTGGAATTTAGCTGGGTTTTGTCTGGAATTCGTGTGAACTGTGAATGTGAACTCTGGTGTTTTCAGGGGCAGGGGAAGAAGTTTTTTTGTGCGGAAGACCCATTTCTTAGGTTATTTTTGACCTAAGGCTGCAGGGTTAGAACATGACATTTTTCTCTCAGAACTTGGGAATCAAGCGCAGGGGACATAAATGCAAGGCATGAAACAGAGATGTTTTATCTGCTATGAGCAGAGTGATCTGGAACAAACCAGCAGTTCATCTGGCTGACCTGCTCGTGTGATCTTTGGTGCTTACTGATGCCTAGTATCGTATTTATCTTGAACGTAGTTTTTCTCTGAAAAGTGACTTTTTATGAAGTCGGTATCATGAAATTCCACAGTTCACTGGATTTCCATACTCAAGCATGCTCATTTTGTTGGTCGATGGATACTTATTCTTGACTCTGCCTTTGGACATGTGTTTCTGAAAGAAGCCTTATTTTTTTTTAGCTTGACCTTAACAGGAATTCAGTAATTGGAAGTTAACAATTGTATTGACTATATACAAATCAAAATAAAACTCAGTTTCCACTGTCATAACTGTGTTGACTCCACAGGGGTTAGCAACAGTAAAATTTGCTTTACAACTCAGTCATTTGAACAGATGTGATTCTGATTATGCACAAAACCCAATGAAATTGTGACACTTTTATACAGTCAGTTCTCAGACCGTTATTCGAATATTTTCTTTGTATTAAAACAACTATAGTTTTCTAAATTCCCTTTACCCAGGTGTTAGTTGTAAATCGCTGGGTTCACTACGTGTGTTCCAGGATGACGTCAGGTATGAGATAATGTAGAGTGAGGGCTGACAAAAGCACAGATCCAGCTGCAGGACTGTTAGTCAGAAAACAAGCTAGCAAATGATTTCCTCAGGTTGCGGATGGTCTCAGCTTTTGCTTCATCTTCAGTGGCATTTCCTCGCTGAGATGACTCAGATATGCTGAAGCTGTTTGTCAGGGACTGCGATTTGCTGGAAGGGAAAACAGAGTTCAGACTCAGCAGGAGAAGGTGGGAATTCAAAGCTGGTTACTCATGCTTTGTGTTTCATCACACAGACAAATTCAAGGACAAAAGAAGAGGTTGGCATGGAAAATCTCCTTGTGCTAAGACATCCAGGAATGGGGGACGTGGGACAGAATGGGGCATGGGCAAGTGGCTCAGTCTATACTGTAAGTGTTATTGGAAACATCTGACTAGAAGTATGCAGTTGCCATTTGGTAAGACTGTTGTGGGAAACCCTTAAGTAATTTCACTACCAGTACAGAAGAATGGATTAATATTAGGGGTCACCTGTCTCTCATGAGCCTTACCAGGAATGATGGTCTTGGCCTTTCAGCTGCGAGAGCACCAGAGGTTGGGTAACTTGGCAGCCAGATCCCCCACAATGTGTGCTGTTTCCTGCCCTCCCTGGCCTGTCTGCTCTGACTGTCAACTCTGTAATGCAGGTCTTTGGGTTGACCACACTGCTCCTGGTGGCTGTGTATCTGCTGGTGTTCAAGTTCAGATCAGGACTGTGCTTTTGAAGTAAATGTCCCAATTTTCCCTGCTACCATGCTTAGTTTCTTATGGTCAGTAATAGGTATCCAGCACAAAACCAGGCTGGAAAAAGTACCCGAAATATGAAAAGGTGACTGCATCCTTAGCACCAACATTTGGTCCTTAAGGACACTTCTTTTAGTTTGCCTTGCTAATGTAAACATTGACACCGAAAGCCTGTTCTAGAACATCACTCCTCTGCTTCTCAGAAATTGTCTTCTTATTCCTAGCCTTTATTTTGTTCTGGCCTGTTCATACTAATTTGCTTGTGTTAACTTCTTGTCAGCATCAGACTTTTTTTGTCAGTTTTCCTCCTGTGGTGCCAGTGAGATATGCTCCACAAAGGGTGACGGCAAAAGCTGCTACCGAAGAACCTCAATAATTCAGCAGTATGCTCTGCTCCAAAAGAGTGCTTCCCTATACAGTCACTATCTGGAATTTTATAAATTTTATATACATGAACAGGGCCACTTCCACTTCCCCCTATCTCTCCTACCTTTTTGCTACCAAATGCAAAAAGGACCTTTGTGGCTTCTGCACTTAGGAAATAGTGAAGGAATAACTCCTGTTGAGCTTTCTGGCCAGTATTGTGCTGTTTGCAGCCTGTAAGGAGCATACACCCTGCAGGGAAGGCAGTGGCTATGTTGATATGGCCAGGGTAGAGCACACAATTAACAGTGAGCGCATGAACAAGAGGAAGAGTGTGAAATCTTAATGATGTCAAATACAACCTGTTCTTCCTGACAAGAGATCACTGGTGGCCTGTTATGCCGAGGGATACACATTTACCTCTGAAGTCACTCACAGTTGTGTGGGCCTTTGTCCCTGCAGACTAATGCCTGACAACAGGTGATATTTTCTTCATGTCATCTCAGGATGCTTTTTGGACAGCCTTATTCTAATATCTACAGATCCTAGCAGTTTGTCAGAGCACTTACTTCAGGTGTGGGTGTGGGGTGGTTTGCTGCTTGGACATTTCTGTGGGGCTCGGCTGGCTGGGAGCCCGGCCTTGGGCAGGAGGCCTAGGCTGCTGTGGAGGGAACATGCCTGCCTTAGAGGCCTGGACTGGAGAGGACCCAGTTGCTGATCTGACTTGCTGTGGAGATCCAGGTGACCTTTGCTGCTGAGGTGAAGTGGACTGGGGACTCTGGGGCTGCTGTCCTTGAGGAGAGAGCCGCTGCTGTGGGGGTGCGTTTGTTCGTGGAGGCTGAGATGCTTGTGGCTGGCGCGGTCCGCCTGAAAAGGACATGTAGACAAAAATGTGAGGAAGTGCATGTGGTGGGCAACAAGCACGGAACATCTCTGTGGAAGGACAAATTTTGCTAAGAGGAGAGCCTCTTCAGAGTAACTTCACGGAGAAGAATAGGGCAAACCCACATTTACAGGCCTAAAATTGGTGTCGTGCCCTCCTCTCTAGAGTTGTTCTTCAGCACTAAAGAAGTCCCTCCACTCTCCCCAAAGGGAGTCACTTCAGCCTGCCTTACCCTTCATGTATCTGGTGTTTCTTATCCTCGGTGAGCACTTCCTGCTTGGGGAAGGAAGAGTCACTAGACAATCAACTCTGCAGGAAGTGTAAGCTGACCCTGCTGGTTTGGGTCAGCAGTCCCTTCACGGGCCCAGCAGTTTGATGTGAGACACTCCACCTCTGTTCCAGAACCATCACCAGGTGGCTTCAGTTCCTTTGGTAGCAGACTCTCAGAACTGAAGGGGACGTGGAAAACAATTGGATGTGACATGAGAAATTTCTGGACATGACAGATAATACTGTGAGAACCTGACAAAAGTTGCAGATAGTGTTGTGAGGGCTGGCTGGATTTCACAGGTGGTCAGGGGAGTTATGTCAGAAAAAGCTTTACAGAGAATTGGAGGGGAGTACTGGAGACAGATGGGGAGTAGTACCCTGCAAGGCCAACAGCTTGTATAGGTAGTATGGAACGCCAAGATTACATAGGTGTGTTTGGTATCAGAAATGCTAAATTTTGGATGCAGCAAAACTGTGACCAATGAGGAAAAACTAATTAGAGGAGGGTGTTAATTTGGTAGAAGGATGAAATGGAGAAAGGAAGGGAAGGTGGCAAAAATGAGGATCTAGTCAGTTATGTGAATTGAGTGTTTGGTGTGATCTGACTACCAGTGGGGTAGCCCTATGCTTCATCACCTCAGTGTACATCAGGACAATAAGCCAAACCTGTTGTTCTGACCAAGCCATGTAAGTCAAACCTGCTTCTGCTGTCAGGGAGAGCTGGGTGTGTGCTCTTGCTGACATGGGGACTCCTGGACGGATGGATCAAGGATCCTGGCATTGCAATATTGATGTCTGTTCCAAGCCTGACAACACCAGCATCTTCTCATCACTTCTTAACACTTGTAGCCACCACAGCTTTTTGCAAACACAATATACTCTGTGCCCAGAATCCTGCTCCAGTGACAGTTCAAGTGGCCTTGTTTGGCTGGGCCAAGTCCTACCAGTGGTATCAACTGGATCTATATCAAATTTTCATCCCACATTCTGAGCTGCTGTGGAATATGACAGTGTCTGCTTTAATAGTACACTGAATTTGCTGCCTGCTTGTTAGTGAATTGGAAGATGAGAGAAACCTTTATCTTGATTCCTTTTATTTGGAAGGCAAACTGATAGGACTCAGAGTCATCACTGTCATGTGAATCAGAGAACTGTACCTTGTGGAGGAGGCCGTGGTTGTGACAGTTGTCCAAGCAGAGGTCCAGTCTGAGATTTCACTGACACAGGCTGAACTTGTGGAGGCTAGAGGAAAAAAAAAGGCAATCCAGTTAATAGAGACTCCCCAAAGAGAAGCCCTGAGGTAATACAGGAACTGTAGAGTCATGAAGTATTCCTTAAATACACACTCACACACATGCAGCATCTGGCTGGTAAAATCTCATGGGACTAAAATGGCGAGGTGAGTAATAAAGAGCATAGAAGTTGTTTGCTCCCGGGGAATAACAATGAAGTTACAGTTTAGAATGTTTTTTAGGCAATCAGGATTTACCAAATGTATCTGGCCCAAGGGGTTCTCTTAGTCCCATCTCCCATTTTGGACTGTTGCCAGCACCAGATGTTCCAAAGGAAGGAGGGATGAACCATGGAAATGTCTATAGAGTAATCATCTCTGTACCCTGAGGGGTCTCCCCTTGATTGCTAATAAGCAAGGGCCAGCTTCCGCCCTGAAACATGAAGCTTATTGTCTGCTCCACAAAATCTTTGCAACAGTTTCAGATATTTTGTTTAGATATTTACATCCAGACCCTTTGAGTCTTGCTCAGCTTTCAGCCTCACTGTCTTTCCCATTTCTTATCTCCATTGCTTTGTTCTGAGTTTTGAGACTAGTTCTCACAACCTGCCCATGCTAGGCCATTCATTATTTTGTAAACCTTCACTGCCCTCTCTCTCATTCACCTCCTTTCTAAAGCCAAGAGACTTTAGAATCCCTCCAGTCCCTCCATGGGAATATTTCCAAGCCCCTAATTGTTTTCATCACCAACATCTCTTTCCCAGCTTTGTAATTCCTCCTGCAGATGCCAGAGATGGGTCTGCTTACATTTTTCCAGATGAAGCAATATCTGGGTTCTCTGTATACATTGCCAGTTCATTTTTCCTGCATCCTAATTTCCTGCTTTTCCCTTGTCAACACAACCATAGGCTGAGCAATGGTTTTCATTAGCCTGTATGTGACAAAGTATTTCTCAAGGGACTGGCTGGTGCCACTTGAAAGTTCTGCACATTTTTTATGCTCTCCCTCTCTCTACCCCCAGCTTAGCTTACCCTTCAGTCTTCCATATGGAGTTTCATTTGCTGTTGTGGTGACTGAACATACATGGCTCTGTCAGATGTTCTTCACTGCCGTCCCTGGTCCTGACTAATGCAAATAATTTGGTGCCATCTGCTCTTTCTTCTCTCTTGCTGTTTAGTCTTTTTGACAGATATTTTAATAAACAGATTAAGCAACACAGAGCTGCTGCACAAAGGGCTAGTCCAAAGTTAACAAAAGCCTGAATAAGCCTATTGCACAAAATTGTTTATGAAAACAGGGGAAGCTGGAGACAGATAGGCTGGTGCATGCTGGATTATTTACATGGAGAACATCATGATAAAAGGGTCTTCAAGGCTCCTGAAAGGTCAGGAGAATGAGCTAAGTGATTCTGGAAATGGGAAGAAATTTTTCATAGTTGGAAACATTGAAATTAGTTTCAACTGACTAACATAAATGTGATGAAGTTGCCAGTCCATCTTTTGCACTGGAACTTGCAAATGGATGGGGAAGGAAAATCTGGGAATTTTCCATTCATGGCTTCTAGCCCTACATAGCTTGGGAACTAAACCTTGCCTTGGTGTTGATGGAAATTTACTGTCCTAATGTTGTGAGACATCCTGATTAGAGCAGCCAAAGAAAAGGAATTTGATCTCATATTCACATCTACAGCCTTTCCCTACAGTCACCCAAGGCATCTCAGAGATAAAGGCAAAACAGGTTTTTGAGGCTGAGAGATGAAGGAGTAAGGGCCAGCCCAAGATCTTCTGCCTTTGGAAGAGACACTGTGAAGGGAAGGTCTGGTGGTGCGTCAGAGAGGCAAGGGAAGAACCTCAGTGTAACCATGAAACCAGGTTTCATGCTGAAGGCATGAAAGCAGATTTGTCATTAACATCTTATCCTGTCCTGGGCTCAACCGCATTTATCAACATGGCCAGGCTCAGTAGCCTTGAAATATCCCCTCTGCTAACTGTTTGCAAGAATTAAAATATCTCCTATCTGTGTCTTTATCTGAGGTCAGTTTCTGCTACGCAATAAAACTTCACCTTTAAGTCCCTCCATACTTTCTTTAATAGCTCGTCTGTTACCTTGCCCTAGGCTTTTTGACTAGCTACATCATTTTGACTGATTGCCTGTTATCTACCACTTCATGGAAGAATTCCCAAAGAAATGAAAGGAAAAGAACCAAAAGGAAGCTAATGGGGTATTTTTTCTTCTTCTTCTTCAGAAAAATAATGTGGTAAATACCCTTAGCTGTGGTTTCTGCTGATTTATTTATTCTTCTGCATTCTTCTTTAAATTATCATTTGAGATAATTCATAAAGTCTATGACTTACTTGTCCTAGTTTTTCTACATTACTCTTACAGCTTTCAAAACACGTATTTTGTATTTGTTGTACACCAAACCTCCGGAGCAGTGACTATTTCTAATGATATTGCACAGGTTTTTTTGGCAGCTTAGTGACTTCCCAAATTCAGTTCATTGTATGTGGCCATCTGGAGTTAGGGGCTTAATAATTTTTTTAATAAGTGTTTTTGTTCTCCCTCTTGTCATTCTGATCAGGAAAAGCTATAATGAGGTAAAAAAGTTCCCCACTTTCAGCAATTACATTTACTAGAGTCACAACACTGTCCCTGTTGTCTTCTTTACCTCCCTTAAATTTGGATGATCCATGGAACCCACCAATTGATTGGTATGGTTCCATTTTCTAATGAACTCAAAGAACTTGTTTCATTCTTCCTCTGTCTGCTCTTCAAAATTAATTTCTGTCCTTTTTACATTTCTTTTTATTACTCGTATGATGCTATGTAAAGATCTCCTTGAATGTCGGATTTCGAAGTTGGAAAGATTTTTTTCCTCCTCTTTGTCTTGAATGTCCTTTTTGTCACTTAACTCCACGAGTTTATTTCTCACTTCTTGGTTTGGAAGCAGATCGGAGATGTATATATGCATTCTGGAAAACAGTGGTCTCTCAAATACCATCTATACAGTTTTATTTTAACTGCTACAGAGTTGATTAATTTTCTTTTCTCACTGCTTGTGTCATATCCTTACTTTTTGATATCACATTAGTCCCTTGGACATCTAATGGTACACACTCACTTTCTGAATTTGTACCTGGATGTTTCTTAAGGCAAAGTCAAGGTGTTTTTTCCTCCCTCTGAATTGCTGTCCCACTGTGGTATTTGACTTGCTTCTTGAGAGCTGAAGTCTCATATTGTTGTGACTTGTTACTTTTCCATCTCTCTCAATTCTGTGCACTCAGTTTCATAATTTCTCAGTTTTTCTTGACCCAGAGACTAGTATAGAGAGGTCCAATAATACATACAGGTATTCTATTCATACCCATAGGATATCCAAGAATTTATATTTCAATGCATTCAGTACTGCTGTCATTATATTTAGAATTGCTCTTTGTATTCCTTCTGTGGAAGTCTTCCCCTGTAGCTCTAGTTCTGCATGTCACCAGCCTCATATTTAATTATTTCTCTCTGGACACTTCTAACTGTTATAACACTATGTTAGTAATGTAGCGTGTGCAATTTTTGTGATGTTTGTGGCACCAAGCTCTTTCTCTGTAGTAAAACTCTAGCTAACATGTTTGTGGGCTTAGGTCTCTTGATTATATATACAGGTATTTCTAGGCTGTATTCCTGAAGACCCTTTTCCTTATTTGACTGTTCTACTTGACATCTTATCCCTTCAAGACCATTTGTTCTTGTTTTGGCCCTAATTTAGGTTTGCTGTAATCCAATCCAATCCTGTACCAGTATATTATGGACATGGAAAACAGATGCATCTGTCCATGTTCTCAGCTTCTGTTGGCTTGCCCTTTGCTCTTAGTTCATACAGTCTTTATCTTGGCTATTTCAGATTGTAGTTCTTGATTCCACTTTGTAAATGCTCACTCTTCTGCATCACTTTCCTTGCCTCAAAGCATTTTTAGTGTCTCTTAAATGTTTACTCCTTCACTCTAGCTAAAACTTGGAGTTTCTTCAAATACCCTTCATGCAGGGACCTGGTTTAGCAGGAGTGGACTGTCATATGATAAAGGCAGAGTACCATAAAGTGCCTTCTCCCATTTTTTTGTGTCAAGTGGAAATGAAAATTGTACCAGTGCATTGCAATCAGTTTTGTACCTCAACCTTTTTACTCTTGTCTCTTCTGTTGTACAGATTTGTTGTCCTCAAACCTTCACGCTTGGCTCCCTGTTAGATACTGAAAGATGTGTAGCAAGTATACCTGGATACTCAGGTTATGTTCTGGAGTGTTTTATTTACATAGAACTGCCCCTGGGAAATGTGGCAGTAAAATGAGATGCATTTGATACTCAAAATGGATGTACATAAGAAGAACTAAGGGGTCAGTTTAAATGCAAAAGTGGCAGGTTCTTATATGACTTCAGCCTTAGTAAAGCTCCCCCTGATGAAGGTGGCAAAGGACGTCTCTGAAGAAGAAATTGCAGTAAGGAATGGAACAAGTCTTGGTGGAAATTTCCACTTTCTGTTCTTGAAAGCAGAACAGGGATGCAAAAACTGGAATGAAGCCTATCCTGAGGGATGATGTTAGACAGAAATGAAGATGGGCATTAGAAAAACCTCTAAAAATGCCTGTTTTAAGTGTGAATCCATGAATTTAGCAAGTCAGAATGTCTAGATGCAGGGACATGCTACTGGTGTGATGTCACATTTATCTGGAAGGAGAGTAAGGGAGAGATATGTGTTCCTTAGGAGCGCCCACTTCAAGGAGCCTGTGAGAGTCTCCTTTGGAAGAGCAGGAGTCAGTCTGTCCAATGCANGACACTCCACAAAAAAAAAAAAAAAGAAAGAGGTTCAGGGAAATAACTTGGTCACAAGGTCTCTATTCACTCATACCCAAGGCCTCAGTGGTGACGGTGTAGATCCAGCAGAGATGACAAGCTGCGTCATTTTGGAAACAACCAGATCAGCTATAAGCTGTCTGTCCTCTTCTATGTGCTCCCCAATCAGGGGCATCGAGCTGTCCATCACCTGCCACAGGAGGAAAAAACAACAGTTAGTGAGGTGGTCTCCTGCTGCCTGTTTCAACTCACCTCTTACATAACCTGTTTTGTGTGTCCACATCCTTGCCAACGTCTATACTCACCACTCTCCTCATGCTGAAAGATGCCTGACTTTTCCAGGTGTGGGATTTCGCTTAGGGCTTTTTGGAAATAGCACGTACTTCCTCCAACTCTCCATCTTCCTTCCCTTCACGGCTTGGGAGCCAAGCCAAGACTTATGGTGGCCAGAGGTTTCTAAATCAACTAAATACAAACTTTCTCCTTCACATGCCCTGAGGAGATGCCTCTGACGGATAAGGTCTCTCTGGCATTGTCCCACAGTATTTGGGGGTGACATTGCAACTGAAAGGGCCACAGGAGAAGAGAAACAATGTGTACTGAAGCCTGAGGAGATGAGAGCAATGAGAACTGGAGGAAACCAGGAAACATTTGGGATTAATGAACACAAAGCACTGCACCCTGAGAGGGAAAATAAACACCACAGATGTGTAATGAATAGGATGTCACCAAACCAGCACCAAGTGCAGGAAAATAAACTTATTCTCTGCTTGTCTTCTTGATAATGCTGTGATACAACTGCTTCCCAAGCAAGTTCTACAACTCTGCTGGGAAAATCTGGGAAGTGAGGCTGTGGGGATGGGGAAAGGAAAACTGTCAAAGGGTCTTTGAGGTAAGAAATGGCCTCACAACAACAATACTGAAAGCACAGCAGACCCTCAGCTGTATAGCAGCTCTGAACACAATTTTCAACAGTTCATCATAAATCAAGTGCTTTGCAAACATTAGCTAAATCCCACAGGAAGAACTGTACTCTGATGAAATTAAGATTCAGCTGGAGTAAATAGAATAGTACCAAAATATCAGGGTCGGAAAAGTTTATTTTATTTTGCTTTTATTTTTAAAGCAAACATTAAAATCCCTGGAAAGGCAGAGTTGAAGGTTGAATTGCTCAAGAAAGGCACTGACTCATGCTCAGATAACAATCGGAAGTGCACTCCACCCTGGCAAGGCTGCAAGAGTACCCTCTTGGAGGGGAATGGAAAATTTTGCACCCTCTTTTTTTTAGCTTTAAAGTAGAGAAAATCAGTGAGGTGACTTCACTGAGTTTGTATTCTGCTCTTTTCTTGCAGAATAATGTTTTTGTTTGTTTTCTATAGGTGTCTTTTATGAACACGAGAAAAGCCACCTGGAAAGTTTAAACTAGGGTACCATTGGAGAGTGGGTTGATGTTTATATCCATGGCCTATTTGGCCCAAGGGGCAAAAGGAGAAGGTTAGAAAATTGTGTGTTGGTGTTTGACAAAACACACAACGCGGCTCTTCCTTCCACTATCCACTTAGCTGTTCTTCTGTTGAGACATGAGGTGGGGAATGTGATTCTTCCTAACAGTGTCAGGGATGGCCAACTCCCATGTGTGTCTCACTAGCCAGGGCTCCTGAGGGCCCTCCAGCAGGTTCCTGCGCAGGTTTCCCTCCTCTCCAGTCCTATCTTAAAAGGAAATGTGGCAATTACAGCTCCCGAGAGAGAAGAGATCTCCGTGTCCCTGCACGGCACGGTGCGAGGGACCCGTGTGGCCACTAGATGATGCCGTCACCCTGCCGAGAGTCAGGCGAGCCGCGCTCCCAGCTCCCGCCCTCCTGGGAGTCACCGAGACACGGCTCTGCTCCAAACACCCCAAACCCCGCTTTTCATAGACTCGTAGAATGGTTTGGGCTGGAAGGAACCTTTTAAAAGCCACCCAGTCCAATACACGTGCTATGAGCAGAGACATCTTCAACAAGATCAGGTTCCTCTGAGCCCCATCCAGCCTGACCTTGAATGTCTCCACAGGTGGAGCAGCCACCACTATCTGCACTGTAAAAAATTTTTCCTTATATATAATCTGAATGTACCCTCTTTTAGTTTAAAATCATTATCATTTGTCCTGTTGCAACAGGCCCTGCTAAAAGGTTTGTCCCTGTCTTTTTCATGGGCCTTTTTTACATACTGGAAGGTGCTATGAGATCTCCCCAGATCCTTCTCTTCTCCAGGCTGAACAAGCCCAGCTCTCTCAGGCCGTCTTCATAGGAGAGGTGCTCCAGCACTGTAACCATCTTCATGACCCTCCTCTGAATCTGCTCCAACAGGTCCATTCTTTTCCTGTGCTGAGAACCCCAGAGCTGATTTCCCCAGCTCAAGGACTGGTTTTTCCTATTTCTGTGGCTGCAGTGGCTGAAGAGGAAGATGGTGCTTTATAAACCAAAGGCACCAGCGGGAGTGAACCCTGGAGCAGTGAGCCCTGGAGCAGGTTCCACCTGAACCGGTGAAGGTGCACCAGGCTATCTGCTGTCCTGATGTGTAGTGTCTGGCAGGGGAATGTGAGATGTGGGAGACAGCAAATACAGGAGTGACCAATCACATGCACAAGGGAAGGCCTTTGAAAGTGACAGTGATTTCTGTGGGTAAAATAACACAGCTGGTTGCCGCTGAACTGAAAAAAATCATGAGATATCACCTTGCCTGTCCTCGAGGAAGGGTGAATTGGTCTGGAATTGGGCAGATACAAATGCTAATACTGAATAAATCAACTGGCTGAGAGGAATATGTGAATTACAGACAGATTGCACTCATCCCTTCCCAGGAGATCACAGAACAGCTGGGCAAGGCAAGAAGGCGTCAGCACATATGGACCCAGCCTTTGTAGCTGCCCAGAGTCAGGGGCTGCTCCTGGTGCAGCTGCTGTTGCCTGATCGGGTGTATGAGGGGTGAAGGAAAAGTGCCCAGGCAGAGAAGAGACTCAGGAAAAGACCATCCTGGTTCTCCCTCTGTGCCTATCTGATGCTGAAGCCTGGGCTTGTTTTTCCACACTCTGATGTGTGAGAGTGGAATGTTAGGTGATTTCTAAGGAAGGAAGGAAGGAAGGAAGGAAGGAAGGAAGAAAAGAAGGAAGGAAGGAAGGGAACTGATGGCTGGACATATCAAAACAAATGGTAGGCAATGCTGAAGGGATGAATGAGCAGGGCTCCTTGCAGGGCAGCAAGGAGCATGTCTAGTAACATAGCTTAGCTGTATGGCAGCCAGGCCTTATCTTATTCTTCCAGGAGGAAGAATAAATCACATGGACTATTTTGCTTGCCCTCTACTTGCTTCATATTTTTCAGCTTAGCAGAGACATGGAAATGGGTTACATTACAAAAAAAACCCCCAAAAAACAAAAAACCAAGCAAACAAAAAACCACCACAAAACAAAACAAAACAGAAAAAAACCCAAAGAAAAAAACAAAAGGAAAGAAAAACAGGGAGAGGGGAGATAATTAAACCCTACATATTGCTGAGTTCTTCTGAGAATCTGGCTGCTGACACCAGTAGAGAATTTGCACTATTGTGAGGAATTCTGATTGAGTGCTGACTACTTATGTTGAATATTCCCTCAAAGTGATGAAGTTCTTTAAAGCAGAGGAAAAAAGAATTATCAGCATTGACTGTTAAATTCACAATCTGTTTCAATATGAACCATGAAAATGGTACATAAGTGTGCTAATGCTTTGAAAGCAGAAACATAACAGATTCTGCTGTTTGCCATGGGAAAAGAAAAGAAGGTGAAGTTCAAGTAAGAGTGAATACCATGTGTGCAAGATTACTCTTGTGCTGTTGATAACTCATCTGTCTTAATCTGATTTTGTTTGTCACAAACCACTGTGATAAATCTCAGTTCATAGAACTGCCCATCACTACCTCTGTGAATCTTTCCTGAAGAACTACTTTGTACTGTGAAAATTAATTACTGCTTGCAACTGCATTGTGCAAATTCCTTGTTTGTTCAGCCCATTTAGGCATGCTTTCTTGTAAAATGTCACAGCACACTGTTCCTTCTTACCAAGAAAATACAACTGTCATTCTGTCAAATAACTTTTTTCTCCCACTATCAAAAGAAAAAGGCAAAACAAGGGATCAGTTTCAGACCAAGAAAAGTACCCAGGAAGTTGGCCGGAGGCAATTAATTACTTGTCAACCTCTCTCTCAGATCTGCATAAAAAGGTGCCTGTTTGGCTTTGTTCTGCTCTTTATATTGCACTACTCTGCTCCTTTTCCAACAATGTCCAGCAGCCCAGCATCTGAACGCCTGCTAGATGTTGGTATATCACACCTGCTCTGTCAGGTTCTCCAGTGGGGTAATTCAGCATGACCCATCGGAAACGACTGTGTTTCTTCTGATTTGTGTCAGATGCATTGCTGTTTACCGTGGTCACAGAGAGAGGAGTGTGAGCATGCATTTCTCTGTGTGCAAGCTGATGGTGGCTGTTAGGATGTGCTTTTCACCGGTCAGTCACACACAGTGGCAGATGTGAAAACCCAGAGGCATACCCAGACAGAGGCATATAATCTTTAAGCCCAGAACTAGCCATGTGTGCACGTACATAGGCTTATGTGCAAGAATATATGCAGGGATATATCACGTCTAACCATGTGTGGACACAATCCAAATGTCCTTACAGTTGTCTCTAGAAAGGCTGCTTTCTTGCTCTTCCTTTCCCAGCTGCAGGGGCATAGAAATTTGAAAGTGCACAGCAGGGAAACAGTCTGCTCTAGGGGATGCTCCTCTAGGTGCTGATGAATTGCATACGGGAGCAGACCCATTAGCCCCGGCCCCATCAATTCAGGAAAAGACAGAGGCTTGCCAGCATTTGGTTGCTGGCAGCACGCTTCTATCACATGGCCTTTGACAGGTCACTGCTCCCCTCCCTGGGGAGAGCAGATGCATAATGCAGGAATGTGCAGTCACTGGAGGGCTCATGTGGTTCTCATCAGCATCCCAAGCCCTCAGCGGGTGGGACTGCTCTCCCACACATAGCTTTCCAGTGTGTCAGCACCCCTGCATGAAGCCAATAGGCTGGCTCTACTGTCTTCCTCGGCTGGCCTGTGTTGGTGGAGTTTACAGCAGGTCAGATGTTGTGTCTCCTCGAGTCACATACTGACAGAGGCACTTGCTTACTTGCAGGATTGTCTCTCCTCCAGGGCATCTCTTCAGTTTCCACTTTGATTTTCTGGCCAGCTTTTCCTTCTCTGCCCAGTTAGGATGACCTGAGCATGCTATTTACCCCACTTCCATATCTGCCTCCTGGCCTGGCAAGGAGCATATTTAACTTTAGCTCTCAGAGCCACAGTCTGTCCAACCCTGAAGATAAAATGTTGTAGTACACATTGCCCATAGTAACTCTATCGTACTTTGTCTTGATGGCCTCTTACTGTAGTGAATGCTGTCTGGGCAGAAGATTTTAGAAAATACACCTTTCTTTTTTCTTTAATCAAGTTGCTCCTGTTGCTTGTGAACTTTTTGCTACACTCTCACCATTTATTTTCCTCTTTTAAATTAGATGCAGCTAGGATTTTTGTTTGGAAGTCCACTTTAAAGTGACTGAAGAAAGACAGGTTCATTCAGAGAGAAACTGAGGTTTTTAATGAACTGAATTATCTGCTGCAAAGCTGAGGTGGTCAAGCACTTCGTGCCTCCATTTCTTTTCACAGCCCACACTGAGAAAGGAAGGCACTTCCACCCTGACACCTTGCTGTGTATCTGCTAGTTTGGCTGGGGCTCTGAATCAGTTCCTTACATACCAGTGGGCCATGGCGTGAGGATGCGGGTGGGCACAGAGGAGCAGAGACTGCAGGAGCACGTGGGGTAAGTGAGCACGTTGGTGCGTGTGAACTCCAAGGCAGGGTGCTCGCACATACACTTCCCAAAGTAGACTCGCATTCAGGTTGCCCATGCTCTCACCTCAATGATATAGTCTTTTCCATCTTTGCTGTGTACAGCTTTGACAGCGCAGATATCAAGACCTCCAAACATTTCTGCACAGGCATCTGCCCAGAGTCTGTACCTGCAGAAACCACAAGAGCATGGCCTAGGATTAGCTGTCCTTGGGTAGTCCACCAGAACCACCCACCCACCCACCCCGCTGCCCATAGGAACACAAGGAGATTTGGGAGCCCTTATTATAAGGCATCCTTCATATGCTTTGCTACGTCCTTGACTCCCTCTCTTGTGTAGGAGATGCAGTAAGAAAAAAGAATCTTCCCTGAAGTTTCCCTTCATTTCAGATTGATTCACTCCTGCCCTCAAAGCCACCTTAAAATGTTTCTTTCCCTCCTTGGTATTTACATCAGATCTCCAGTTGGTTGTCATTCAGCCAAGCTATAAATATTTAGCTCATTTAATCTCCCAGTAGTGTTGGCCCCTCAGCGTTTGTATTGGCTTCGCCTGAAAGCCCTCCATTATGCAGGCAGCTTTCTCCTGATAAGATGTCCTGGACATTAGGACTGGAATAGGAGCAGAAAATGAGTGTTGAATTTAGTGAGGAGTAGCCATCCCCTCTCTGATCTGTAACGCAGTGGCTCCTGCATTTTACAATTTACTTTCAATTTTATCCTTTTACAGTCTCCTGGCTCCTTCTATCCCTTGGGTGTTGTTCCCAGTCAGGCAGTCTCATCACGTGAACCAGGCACTAATTGTTAGAGGGAGACCTACAGGCTGCAGCCCTTTTCCCTAGCCATCCCAGGATGGGAATGTGAGCTGGTGCCCCCTTAGCGATCCTGGTGTTAAGGAGGAGAGAGAATGACAAGAGCCATATAATGGGGGGACCACATCCCCCCGCTGTGCAAATGAGGAGGGAATGAGGCAGCCTGGTTTTATTTCCTGTGCAGCTGTGCCGTGGTACTGGTCATTTAAATAAAAATAATAATCTGAGAGCAGCAGATCTGTAAGCAGGACTATGACAAGATGCAGAGAGGGGAGGGAAGGCCACAGTCTCATGAAAACACTGACATTTTGCAGACTCTACAGGGACTGGGGAAAGAGCTGTTCTGGCTAAAGAACAAATCTATGTCCTTGAAGCCGGCCAGAGTCCCCATAGCTTGGCAATATAATGATCAACTTGTGTGAACACAATGTCTCTGGGAAGAAGAAAAATTATGACTTATATGACTACTGGTGCTCTTTTATCCCTAATGAGGAGACCAAGTGTTCACCCTGGACCCCCAAGGAAGACAATGTATGAGGAAGAGTCAGTAGCATAAGGAGGAGGAGAACTGTGGACTGTATGAGCCAGGCAGGAGGCACAGAGAGCCCCCCTCATGCACTGCTGTGGCCCTGCATCTGGGGGCACCATTGTGTGAACCACCTGTGCTCCTGAGGAACATCTCTAGGTGTCTGGGTTCAGCAGCCAGACTCAGGGAATTGTTCATGCTGGAGACTCTGATAACTACCCATCTTCGATGTTTGTTGGCCATAGGTGAGCACTGGGAGCAGCAGGGCTGCTGGGTGCAATAGGAGTATTGTGGGGAAGAAGAGTGTATTTATGCACATGCACCAGGTGTTGCATTTTCAGAGGGTTTACTGTCATTTCTGCATTACCTGAACATGTCAATCCTTTGTACTACTGTTCAGTACAGTAGGTACTTCAGGTTGCTCCTACTCATCAGAGCATTTGAGCACATTCCTGCCTTGTTTCATGCACTGACAACTCACAGATTTCAGCAGGGTTTGTTGCATTTATGGCTGAATGAGGTTAGAGTGGTTAATTGTGGTACTATGTCTACAAAACAAACCTTCAAAATGCAGTGTTGAAGGCTGGCAGGAATCTGGGTTTTAGTCCTACAACACTGCAACAAGATAATGTCTACCCTTCATCTCTCTAGCTTCAGCTATGTTATAAACAGCCAGGATGCATCATCATGTCCACTTCCCACAATACTGTTAGGGTCTTGCAGAGTCACCTTCAGCATCTAACTTGGGGCTTGGCTTCCTGTTTCACAGAACTAAAGGTGCAGAAGGGTCCTTAGATGATTGCCTGCACAACTCTCATGTTCCAAAGAGGAGACATTTCTTTAATCTGGTCTGAAAGAGGACAGAGATTTGCCATCTCTTTCAGAGAATTGATTTCTGTCCTATGCTATCCTTACTGCAAGAAGATATAGGAAATGTTCAAAGGAACCTTTTCTGCTATAATTTATTTCTTACAGTATTATACTTGTAATGTGAGTAGTGAGAAACGCTATTAACAGGCTTTCAGATATTTAAAGACCCTATGCTCTTTTATTTTTTTCATCTTTAGGATGAAGTGGTGTTCAGCTTGTGGGCAACTTCTTCCAGGTCTGTAACAGCAAAGGAAGGAGAGTGAACCTCTGCACTGCAGGCAGGGATTCATTGTTCTTTAGTCTACACCTCTACTGGAAAAATATCAGTGGTCTGCTAACTGAAGAAGGTGGAAAACTACATAGAACTACATAGAATTGTTGCATGTTTTTCTCAACAGTTCATTAGGTTTTCTCTGAACATTCCTTTTATTGTCCTTTGGACTTTCTCCAGCTCTTTGCTATTTCTCTTCAAATGTGGTGCCCAAAACTGGACAGAGTCAGAATTAATCATGAACCTGACAAATTGGAAGTATAATCTGAAAAAATCTTAAATTCACTAGGGATGAATGCCTACATGTAATCTATGGATTCTATCAATCTATGAATAATCTGCTTAGATGGGATGGAGAAAAGCAGCGAGAGCAAGCATTAGTTCTGCAGAGTAGGAGTTACAGCAAAGCATGTTACCATGAGTCCTCAGTGTCAGGCAGTTGCAGTATTAGCAAATATCACAGTGATTTGAATACATGGAAGCAGCATCTGCAAATTTTAGTCTGTGAGATGCATGAGGGAATTCTTTCTGCTCTGTTCAGTGAGAAGACCTTAGCTAAGACAGTGACCACTTTTGTGAGACTAAAGCAAGAAAGTGCTTTCAGCACTTCAGCTGACAGCTTTTTCCTTTGTTAAGCAGAAGAAAAACACATTTCTGTGTCTACCTCTCATTAGCAATGTACTTAGAATAACTTCATGTTACTTTGTGTTTTGTGCTTTGACCTTTCTGATTTTATCCCTACATGTTTGTACTGGTGTGCTTGACCTAGCATGCTGGCCTTGTTTCCTGTGGTTACATTCACTAAAGATCTAATGATTTAGCAATGTTGATTTCTAGCTGTACTTTCAGTCTGTTCTTCAAAATAGGACACTTTGCCTTTGAGTCCTTAGTATTTTTTTAAGAAAACACTCGGTCCTTTAAACTCTTTATCCAGCCTCCCAGGAGACCTCACTCACCAGTTCTCTCAATTAACCAAAGTCAGAAATACAATTCCTCCCTTCTAACCCAAGAATAGCTAATACTGTCTTGAAACACTCTTCCTTACCTCTCTGTCATTGCAATCTGTTCTAGCATCGCAGAACCTGTGTTTGCCTTCCAGTTTCCAGAGATGGAAGTCCTCCTAGGAAAACAAACCAAAACCATAACCTGAACATGAAAATAGACTCCTGACCCATCCTCCCGCATACTGTAGTCCTCATTCTTGACTCTATGCTTGTACAGGAGGGGATGAGGTGAGGTTCTTCCTCCCAGAAGCCTTTCCAAATCCTTCCTGAACAACACTCCATACAGGATATGTTGTTCAGACTCATGAAAAACTGACTGAGGATTTAGACAGAGAAACCTCCAAGGAATCTTGAGCACACATCAGGCTCTGTGAGTACTTTCTTTCTTTATACATCAGACCTAGGGGAGCTGAAATGTGTGTAAAAGATCTCTAGAATAATCACCCTTGTGTTCTGCAATGGGTAGCATCCTCCATCCACGGAACAGAAGCTCTCCAGGCAAATATTTGCTGAGCAGAGTCACAAAATATCAGCTCTGACATTCTGAGTCTACTTAAATTTGATTTCAGTTGAACTTCTGGGTCCACTTCAATTTGATTTCAGTGATGGATATATTATCATACTGTCTTTTCACTGACTTTTCATTGACCTGTTGGTGGCTCACTGTGTTTGGACTTAGAGAATTTCTTATTTCAACATCTTTGGAGTTTCATTAGCTGCAACTGATAGTTAATTTCCAAAAAAGGTACTGTTGCTGGAAAATTCTGGGTTTCACCATCATCCAGCAGGGGTGAAAATTTTCCTTTTCTTGACCTTAGGCCCAAGGCAGACTTTGGAAAGCCTGGTCTGACAACACTCCAGATAACCCTTCCATAGTGTACAAGCTAGGACAAGTTAACAAGCTGACAGGATACATCCAGGGAGACTCTCCATCGTGAAGAAGATTTAGGTAGAGATTTATGAGGGGAGTATGAGGTGTCATCCAACACTTCAGTATGAGGTTGTGGGAGCCCTTGCTGTCAGTTCTCTCACGTTTTCAGCATCATGTGCAAAAGACGCTGATTTTGCAAAACTATGTTCAGCAGTGGTAATACTGATGTCCTGCTAGACTACAAACTTGGATCATTATAGCTGGCTACCTAAGGTTCCCCTTTACTCTTGTGCGTAAAGCACCCTGGAGTGCTTTTTCCAATTCTCCTCTAACTGGTATGTATAGTTGCTGTGAAATTCAAATTGTCTTTGTAACCACGTTAAAAGAAGTGGAGTGGGGGGCCAAAGGAGCATGTTTAGTGTGTCAAATAACTGTGTTTCCATATAGTTGACTTTTGGGCCTGTTGCCTTCACCCAACATCCATTTTGCTGCCCTACTTCCTAAGCAAAAGAATGGATTCCTCCTCAACTGTGGACTGTCATTAGCCCTTTGATGGCCTGCAAGGTCGGTGTTCAATCCTCAGCTTTTTTTTTCTCTTTTGATATAGGATTCTTGGGATTATGTTTTTCAGTTCTGCAGTGGGAAGAATCACTCTTTGCTAACATTTATTTTTAACAGAAAATTGCTCTGCAGTGGCAGAGGACATCCAAAATCCCATTAGCACTGGTAGAAATTCCTGAAGTCTCATTAGTAACAAGATGCTTTGACATTGGTGTTTAGGAAATGTACCTGGCATACCAAATGTAAGCAGCTGTGTTGTCCCTAAGAAAATGAAACCATAGGTTGACAGTTTTACAAGGAAATTTGACTTGGGAAAGCTCCCAAAATAAGAACTCTGCTCAAGCCATTGGGCTGATTTGTTGGACTTATTTATGCCTATCCATCTTGAACCAATTTTGGGCATAAGATTAAAAATATATCTCTTTGGTGTATTCCTAACTTTCCTGTTAGGCAATTTTGAATCTGAAGAGTTTTATTTGAAGCCCACTGTATCAGACACCAAACCCTACACCACAGCGTCTGTCAAGATCACTCCCTTGCAAGCATGTCTGAACAGTTCTGGTGTCAACTGTGCCCCCAAACTTACAGGATCCCAGAATCACTGCATATTCTCAGTTGGAAGCGACTCAAAAAGATCATTGAGCCCAACTTCTGGCCCTGCACAGCACCATCCCCAAGAGTCACCCCATGTGCCTGAGAGCATTGTCCAAATGCTTGTTGAACTCTGGCAGGCTGGTGCTGTGAGTGCTTCCCTGGGGAGCCTGTTCCAGTGCCCAATCACCCTCTGGGTGAAGAACTTTTCCTGATATCCAACCTAAACCTCCCCTCACACACCTTTAGGCCATTCCTTTGAGTCTTGTCACTGGTTACCAGAGAGATCAGTGCCTGCCCCTCCTCTTCCCCTTGTGAGGAAGCTGTAGACTGCGATAAGGTGGCCCCTCAGTCTCCTGTTCTCCAAGCTGAAGAGACCAAGTGACTCCAACTGCTCCTCACACAGCTTCTTTTCAATTTTGTTTTTTGTATTGTATGAAGTGAAAAAGGAGACTGAAGACAAAAAATTTTCCTAAGGATGTTCTGCTTCAAACCCCATTTCCCTTAGGGACTGAAAGTCGAAGTGCTTCCCACCATCCTAAGCATCAGGGGGTCACACAGTGTACAGTCAGTATCTTAAAAGAAGGTACCCCAGGCTTTTAGAGATCAGTTGCTTAAACAGATTTGTGACCACATCACCTTCAGCATTGTTTAGTATAAGTGGATAAATGAGCAGATCAAGAGCTGTTGGTGTCCTATACTCACCATCTCTAACCTGGGCCACTTCTGTCTAAAAGTAGCTCTAGTTTAGACACAGTTGATGTGGTGACCCCTACAGAGCACACTGAACTGCACTGGAGGTGACAAGGTCAGAAATCTCACTAATTAAACTACAAAGGAAGAGTATTGTCCTCTTACTAAGAGCTGGTGGCAAGAATATTCCATGCCTGTAAGTCAGTAGCTTCTGGCTTAATTCAAAGTGAGCAACATTTCATGAGTCTTCACTGGAAATGATCCCCCTGTTTGCCTCCAGTTGGGGTGAGAGTAGAAGCATAATTTCTGCCCCAATTTCCCCTGTAACATGAGCTGTTTTCATGTTTTCTTTTCACCAGTATTACAATAGCAGTCAAATACACTTGGTGGAATTTTAGGCATTTTAGGTATCATGTGCTCCTTATCTGCTGTTTTCAGACTGGCCCAAGGCATGGGCTAAGTAGGAGTTTGTTAGCAGTGTAAATCTGGAGTCACTGCACTGAAGCCAATGGGAAACCAAAGTGAAGCCTTGGGTCATGGGCTGGAAGGAAGTGCACTGAACATCTGGGGCAGGGAGGAATGCATGACTCACCCTGCAGCATCCTCCCTCTGGCAGATGCTTAGTGCAAAGTAAACATATTCTGGTGAATTTCAGTGCAGTCTTTTCTCAGAAGAAAAGGGGCTTTTAAAGTCTATATGTGTGGGTGAAGGTATAAAATTACTGGATAGATTCCATGGCTGACAGATCAAAGCAAGTCACATAGTATGACGCTACTGCAGATGCTGGAATTGCCTTTAAGGCTGAGATTTGCTAGCATGACTAATGGTTTTGAGTCTCCTATTTGGGACAGCCGTGAGATCTCTGATATTTTTGGTGCTTCTACCTCTTTCCTTGGACATAGTATGGACTTATTTATACCATAGAAAGAACCTATTTTGTCTAATGCTGGGGTGGAAGGAACAGTCGCTGGTGGGACTGACTATACCACTCTCCCAAGCTCACATCCATAAATGGCTCTCTCAATCTAAGTCAGTTTCCTGGGTTAGCAAGTTACTGGGTGAATCTTCTTGTTTGCTTTCTTTGCTAATGAGCTTCATTTCTCATTAAGGTGTTCTCTGGTCATGACCATTTTCA
Source organism: Dryoscopus gambensis (assembly GCA_013389985.1). Taxonomy (NCBI): domain Eukaryota; kingdom Metazoa; phylum Chordata; class Aves; order Passeriformes; family Malaconotidae; genus Dryoscopus; species Dryoscopus gambensis. Next base: position 275,306 of record WEIT01035992.1, on the reverse strand, counting down.
TATGAAAACATTTTTCCTTTAGCAAACAGTTGTTTGTGCAGCTATATCCCAAGTGGGATTAGGTCTTAGTGTGACTGCTTTCTTTCCTCAATCATCTGGTATTATTTCTGATCCTTGCTCTGGATGAGTGCATGGTGAGTGCGAATAATAAGTGAGGAGAGAATATGGTCAGGCTAACTTGGCCTTTGTTTCAGTTAGAGGCAGTTGGGGAGCAGGCTCTGGAGCCAAGGCTGGGTGTGTTGGCAGGAATAGGGAATTTTAATTGATATTTTAAACCTTCTTTCCTTTGGCCATTTTGAGTCAGACTCTCTGAGATGTTAATGTAATATTAAGCAACTGTGCTATTGTTGAACTGATTCAATTAAAAATAAATTTTCTCTCATTGAGATCACATGAAGTAAGCAAGTGTCCCACACGTCCTTCCTTCCTTCCCATGAAGAATGTGACTCAGTCATTATCTAGTTTTCTTAAACGTCTCCGTGCTAGGAATCCACCTGGGAATTTAAGGCAGTTATAGCTGAAAAATGTGTGATTGTGTACATTTGATTCTCTTGTTTAACTATGTTTCAGCAGAACTATGGCCTGGAGGTTTGTAAACATGGACCCAAAAGTCACAGTGTTATGGGTGTTAGGTAACATATGCAGTTTATCTGGAGAAGAATGTACTGCTGGAGCTGAGTGCTTGTCCAGAATTCTGTGGCTAGATAAGGAGCTTCTGGAGAAGATGTGCTGTGTGGCTTTTTTCATTTACTGGTTTGTAGTAAGAAGAAACAGGTGTATTACTGATTCATGTGATTACATCTTTAATTGAGTGTGGTGACTACTGAAGTTTGGCTGAATGCTTTTTAATACCTTTAAACATACCCGTGTTGAAGATTGCTGTCATGCCACCTTTCTCACTACCCCATAGGGCAGGGAGGGGCTTTGGGGCACCCACAGAAATGTCTCACCTCCTCTCTCTCCTTTGTGTGTGTCAAGGAGTGCAAAATGCCCACAGAAACCCTGCGTGCTGCCCCGGCTGAGGCTGTTCCTACCTGGTGCTCTGTGCTCCTCATGTGACTGTGGTGCTGAGATCTGCAGCTGGGGAGAGGATAGGGTGCTGCTGTGGGCTGAAGGATGGGCTGCTGCTATGACCTGGACACTGTAGGACTCCAGGAGTTGCAGCTGGCTCAATCTTTTTTATTTTTTCCCCCAGGTGGAAAGTGGGTGGGTTCAGTTCCCACTAGAGGGTACTTGGAGCTGGAGGATTTTGCTGGGAAAGATGAGCCCTTCAGCAGCAGGATGGAGAGGTGATGGCAGAGCATAGTCATTATAGTGGGAACTTACTGAATCTCGGAAGCAGACAGACAGAGATTTACATTCCAGAAACAATGACCTGACAGTAACTAATGGAGAAGATGATTGGTGGATGAGGAATCTGGGTTCAGGGGTGGGAGGAGAACAGCAGGGCTATTCTTCCAGGAAATTAAGTCAGCTACCTACTCCTGCCTAGAGCGGACACCAACTCAATCACATCCACAGCACCGTCTCCTCCCCATCTCGCTCCGGCATAGCCATGCACTCACATGTAAGCCTTGTAGTTGCTGCCAATTTTCTGGATCCGGATGTCATATTTGGAGTCAATGAATGGCTCGGTGGTGGCATAGGTTTTTGCCATGGCTACTATGCTGGCCATGTCCCGGAAGTCATGCTGGTTCTCAACTTTGACCTTGATTATCAAAATCCAGTGAAAAAGAGACAAGAACAAAAAGAACATGAATACTTTGTGAACAGAAGTAATCTCTGCACCTGAAGAGCACAATGTCAGTTAAAACCCACATAGACACAGCTGAGGACAGAGCAGGGCTTTTGTGATTTAAAGAGAGAAGTTCCCCAGAGCAAACCAACCCAGAGCAAATCCATCCCATTCTCCTTCCTCATGCACCAGCCCTGGTAAACCTGGTACCAGAGAGGCAGCTAGACCTCTGCCCAAATGGCTCTTGATAATGCTCTTTGCTTTTAGGATACTTCAGAAAAATATTCAATCTCTTAAGAGGCATTGCTTCATTCTAACTTTGGAACTGCTATTTCCCATGTTGAGACAGGTGAAAACAGAGTATTTTGGGTGGTCAGGAAATGCAAACCACTTCCAGGAAATCAACAGGAGAACTGGTTGTCTGCCACCTCTAGGCTTCAGTTCCCTGGCATTTCACATTACTCCCCTCCAGACTTTCCTTGAGGAGTGGTGCAGGTCTCTCGACTGGACACAATCTCTGAAGGAAAAGGAGGTCTCTGGGGGAGTTTGTGACTCTGGGGGAGATTGGTGTGAGTGTGAGGCAATGGGCATGTGGGTAGGACAGCTGGTTGCGTGTTAGACTTGAGTCGCACTTGGAAACAAAAGAGCAGTTGACCTATGAGCTAAAGTTTTTCTGAGAAGATGGCTTTTCATACATCCGTATCCAGTTATGGAAAATGCTCTGTATCTTATTAAAAAAAAAGTGGAATGAGGAAGGACCAAAGCAGTTGAAGTTCTAACGATATAATCAAAACTCTACAAAAGCTCATGGATTTGGGAAAGCAAAACTGAACAAGCAGGTAACACAAACATAGTGGACAACTTCACCTCACTCATACCTTTAACCATAGCCTTTAGTGTATTGGCAAACACTTGTTTGGTGCATCAGAGAAACCTGTACAAGTCTTGTTCCTTAGGGCTGGATATATGCAGGAAGGGTGGATTAATTAGTGGAAAAAAGACCAAGACTTTATGAAAAGGATGAGCAAGTGAGTGACTTTCTTTACGTTATCACCCTCACTTTGTATTTTGGTAGTGCTTTGAGACCACAGTTGGGAATTGCAACCCTGCTTTGCTAAGTGTGCACTGGCTGGTGACAATCCATTGGTCTCTTCTCCAGAAGAGTTTCCCAGTGGCATCATTGTGTGTTAAAGGAGGGCAATGCCAGACTGTGTGAAGCCAGCTGAAGGAAGCACATGCAATAGGATTCGGCGTTTCTTTGCAAAGACCAAACAAGTGGTTTTACATATCTGCCTTCAGCCATGGGAGGGTGGGAGCCATCTTTGCTAGGCGACAGAGGATAAGCTTGTTGCTAACCTGTTTTACTCTGTTTAGATGGCTTTGTGTAAGTGCCAGCTTATGCATAGGCCAAAGATTCGGCCACATTCTGTTGCAGAAAATCTCTCAAAAATGGAACAGTTGTGGGGAAGGTGAAAAGTGCAACCAGTTTCACCCGTGACCATTTCTAGATGCCAGAACAGGAAAAAGAGCTCTCTTTACTTCTGTTGCTGACCACCAAATACCCCTAGTACTTCTCCCTTTTGCTGTGGTGGGGGCTGTGTTCTCACCATCCATGAACCGCTGAGAAAAGGAGCAGAGGGAGTTGAGAGTCATCTGTGGGAAGGGAGGGCACCAAAAGAAAAAAAAAAGTAAATAACAAACAAAAAGGGGATATGTAAGGCAGTTGCACGGCATCCAGGAGGAGCAGCCTTGCTCTAGGCTGTGTTGTTTCCCTCTCTGTCTGAGTGGGGATGTGCAGGGCAGGGTGAGGTGGTAGGAATGCCCTGGAGGCAGCAGGGAGAATGGGAGAGGGAACCCAGAGCCTGGACTTGCAAAATACCAGAGGGAACAATGCAGGCTGTGTTGAAGCTGGGTATTTTTGCTGCACTGATAAAAGCTGCCCTGGGCTGAATGACATCAAGACAGTCCCACCCAGATGAGATGATCGCAGGAGGGTCTGCAAGGGCAGACGACACTGACACGGTGTTACAACATATTCTTCCGGACCCTTTTGGGAGTGAGAAAATACAAAAACCATTATATAATGACCTACTTGGAACAAGGACGTTTGTGGGATTTGAAACAAAGTGCTGTGCTTGTGCAACAGATGTCTTTGGGCCCAAACAAATGTTTGCATCCTCAGCTCAGGAACATTTGTCCCAGAGCAGAGGAAAGGATGCAGCTTCTCCCTCCAGACCGGAATTAGACCATATTGATATCACTAGAAAGGAGCTCATCTTGTTACATGTGGTTTTTCCTCAAAAATACAGCATGCTATGGAAAGGAAGGGTCCATCTCTTCCTCCTCTCCACCACCCCTTCCCCATGGGGAGAGAAGGAAAGCAATTTAAAGTGTTCTCTCTAATGTCCCCGAGGACTTTTGGTTGGGTTAATAAAGAGGGGGGACTCACCAAGGACACGAAGTAGGAAATGAAAAATAAAGAAGATGACTCTCACAGTGCAACACCACTGTACAGTCCTCAGGAAACAGCTCTGGCATCTTCCCTGGCCTGTGCCAGAGTACTTCCCATGGACTTTTCAGAGAAAGCAACACACAGAAGTCCCCTTTTAAGAGATCGCAGCCTTATTTCCCACCAGGCATCAAAATAATCACCACACCAAAGCTGAAATCTGAGCCACCGTTTGTTAATTGTTAGAGCCAGCCAAATTTGACAAAATAACAGCCATGTTCTGGGTTAATACTGGTTTATCCCAGAGTACAGTTATTACTTCATAAACAGGAAGCACTCAAATTACAGTCAATTTAGATTTATTTTCCTGCCTTATTTATCTAGTTGACCATTTAATTAGCTTTCTACTTTTAAATTTTGTACAATTAATTTCCTCCTGCCTTGTAACCCTTTTAGTTGTCAATAAGATATCCATTCTCCTAACAGAAGAAAAAAATCCGAGACATAACCAAAGCCAGGATAGATGTAGTGTGACACCAGAGGGCATTATTTAAGAAGGGACTATTAAAAATAATTCCAGAGCAAACTTACCAATTTACCTAACAAGAGACAAATCTGTCTTCTAAAATGACAGGTTGGCCAATACATGAAACTGATAAAAGAAGTTGGAAAGAAACCAACAGGAAGCCATTTTTCCCTCTCTCTCTTTTATTTTGCAACCTTCTTAGGATAAATGCTATATCCCATTAACTGCATAGAGGAGTGCAAACAGTGAGTACAAACACGGCCCCTGCCCTGGCAGCCTGTTTGCTTAGCTGTGCTGGCTGTTTGAGCAGCAATAGACTCATTCTGAAGCCATAAGTTGCTGTTTGCTGTAGTGTTTTAGTGACCTGTTAAGAAGGGTTTGGGCCAGTGTGTTGACAAATGCCTTTTCTGAGTGAGAGCTCCCTGGGATAGTTCCTGCTTCCTTTCTGGCTCTCTTCTCTAACCCCAGCACCTGTGATGCCCTAGCATGCTCCCTATTGCAAAGGGGAGTCTGGCTGGATCACTGGGGACATGCTCACACAGATGTGACCATCCCTTTGCCCTGTGGTGGCATCTCAGAGGCTGATATTGCATGATCTGCATCTGGTACCTGTTTGTGTCCTCAGCCTGCCCAATAAGCACTGACCTTTCTGCCCTTGGCTGGAGACCATTCCACGGGGCAGGTCAGGAAGAAACATTCTGCCTCATCCCTGCTGCAGACCTTGTTTTGAGGCCTTCTTGCAAGGCAGGATTTTGGATGGGTTCTTGCAGTGTTAAAATGCACTGTGACAATTTCCTGGGCAGTGTGAGCCACACCTGAGATCTGTGTGAGCACAGGTTCCTTCAGTGTGGGATCTGTCTGGGTAGAAACTTCTGCTTCCTCTGTCTCACAGTTCCCTAATCTGCTGCCTGTTGTACATCCCAGATGTTCCTGGACACCAAGGCTCCCAGGGCTATGGCACTCCTCCCTCATCTATAGCCTAAGCACTGGAAGGTATTGCTTCTTAGTCCCCTTTTGCTTTCAGTATGTGGCCACATGTAAAAATAATTGGTTAGCCAAAGTGCCATAATTATCTTAGTCTGCTAGGGCTGCCCTGGCCTTGCCTTTCTTGAGCGTCATCCAGTCTGAACTCTGCCTTTGAGGTTAACTCTGCCCTACAGGCTAAACACACATCACTTTGGAGATAGCTTGCAGAAGCACTTTCTGTATCCAAACTGAGGTTAGAGCCAGGTTCAGCTGGAAGGTGAGTGTCCAAGGCTGACTTTGCAATGTGGTGTTTGAGTAAGTCTTGGTAGGCTTGTGAAAATGCACGGTCTGAGTGGAACTGGTGTGGCCACACAAAGCTTGTGATTTTTTGTCCATCTCAACCTCCTCTCAGCCTGCCTGTAGGGACCTTGCCATCTTGGGATAGTGGGTCTTCAGGAACAGACCTGTGCAGACTGTTTCCTGAATCTCTCCTTTCCTCTACCCCAAATTATACTCCCCTTCTCAGAATATACCTGATCCAACTGACACACAATCAGCTGAGGCCTAACTTTGACTCTCCCCAGAATGGTAGTCACAATGGGGCCTGCATTTCCTTATTATCCTCTCACTGAAGTTCCCCAGATGCTGCCTTTAATGCATTGAACCTTCTAATACAGAGCCTGGGTCTTGGCCACTTTGGTCCTTGGTGCCCTGGGTCAGTCACCGTTCCCTGTGTCCAGCAAAAGCTTTCAGACTGATGTGCAAGAAATGGGGATGTTTTTGCTATTTTCAAGACATTTGGAACATCCTCACTCATGAGTCAGTGGGAATGCAGTGATTGGGCTGCTCTGTTGTGAATGAATGTTACATGTCAAGTCATTATTTGTCTTCTCTAAAAGAAAATATTTGTTCCTTGACAAACTGAGGCAGCCCTTTCCCCTTCCTTTCCTCTTTAGCACACTGGATTTTCAAAGCTCTCACTTTTGGAACATTCTATTTCCAGTCCCGAGAGAGACAAGGTGACGAGCTGTCCTTCCTGATAAAAACCTTGCAGTATTTTTACATTACAGAGTGGCTCTGTTTAGTTTGTGCTATATTTATACCAGGGGAAAAAGAAGAAGCAGAGAAGTCTTTCCCATCCAGTAAGAGAGAAAATAACTCTGACCATATTATTATGAACAACAAGTTTTTCTTCTACAATGCAATAAATTCATCTGAGCCAGGATTTGTACTGGGAAGGTATTTTCATAATTATGGGGCAGGAGGGGACAGGAGGTGACTCTTAAACTGGCCTAATTAGAGAGGTCTAAAAATAAAGTAGGAGTAGCAAAATATATATATATTTGTAAAATGGATATGAATACATGTAAAGTCACGTGAACAGATACTGGTTTTCCTCTCTTTGTAGATATGACAGTTGTTTCCTTCTCATGATCTGATCAGGAAGAGGTGAAGAGGCTCTTTGAGTGAATTTGCAGTACTGGGCTCTGTTCCTAGGGCACTTTAGGGTCATGTTAGCACACAAATGGCAAATACTAACACACTCGGAGCTTTATTCTTTTCCATGGGCTCTGGCAGTATGAGATCCGGAGTCAGGAAGAAATGTTATTCCTTTCTCACTGCAGTGCTCTCCCTATTCAAAAGAGACCCCCAGTCACTCCTGGGGTAGGTAGGGTCAAACTGCACAATGCTTAAAAATGCCTTGACCTCTGGGCAAACAACAGTTCTGCTCTGTATGAGGAAAGACATCTCCTCTCAGTGTCCATCCATGGCTTCCCTGGAAGAGTCCTTGAGTACTGTTGAGCCTGTGAGTCTGGGCAACTTAAGTACAACTTGAGAAAGGTCCTTCTCTGCTGACTCCATCGTAAACAGTTGTCTAAGCAGTATTTCTACAGATATTTTATTTGTATTGATACTGCACAGGGCCAGCAGCACAGAGAGCACTTGTTATGATCTTCGAGTGCCACTGAAATACGAAGTGACTCCACATTTTGGAAGAAGGATAACAGTGATCATGGGAGGGGCTGAGGGGCATATGTTCTGTTTTTAGATTAGAAGATTGTCTGTTCCTGGGTGAAGGCTATTACTGGTGTCTCTGTTCAAGTCAATAGAGAGGCTGTTGTTTTTGCATTTCTCAATGGAAATTTCAAAAGATGCCTTTTATTGCAAATTTGTTTTCTCCATCTCCATGTGCACCTCACACGCACACATCACTTGGCAAGAGCATTTCTTTCACAAAGGGTATACTGCCACCCCTTTTGGTTCTGATCTTGAGTAATAGCTATTCCTCTCCCAAGCTAAAGACGGTTGTGATGACCCACCCTTAGGGGGAAGGCAGTCAATACGTCCTATTTTGTGCAAGCCCTAATGTGGTTATTTTTCATTTTAGCTTTGAGGATTCTTTGTTCAGCCCTCTGATTGAAAAATGTGGTGAGCGAATTTTGTGAAAATTATGTCAAAACAAACAATATGTGAAAATGAAAGTCTATTATAATTTTGCTCCTTCTAGCAATTATTGCAAAATAATAAACACTCAGCACTTAGACTGCCAAGAACTTTATGAACATGAATTAGCAATAAGGATCAGGTAATCATTATAATTCCTCTGGTCTGTAACGCAGAGAAACTGAAGAAAACTGTGAAATGACACAAATCTCCCTGCAAGCAGATGGTGGAGCTCTTTGGGGAAGAGGCATTTTCTGCATCCAGAATTTTTCTGGCTCCTGGCCACTGCCTCAGACAAATAAAGAATAACAGTGCCTGGACTTCCCATCTTTGCTCATGCTTCTAAGTGTTGGTGCCTCCCATTATATGTGATTTAATCATTAATAACAAAAGAAATGTAAGTACTTCCTTGACAGTTTCTGTTGGTAATAACATTGTAACCTGAATGCTCATGTCCTCTGAAGCACCAATTGCAGGTACAAATACATGGCTCGCTATCTTGGTATCATTTGTTGCAGTAAGTACTATTTTAATACTCACATGTGTACTTTGGCTAATACATTGGTTATTTTATCCTTTGTTTCTCCAGTCACTGGTTTAATACAAAACATGACCTGATGCAGGTGCTTTATTAACATTTGCTTTGTTGCACTCATCAGACCAAAAGCAAACCTCTTTCTTTTCATATTATGTATCTTTTATAGCTAAAGACCTGCTATTTCCTGCTATCATCTCTACTTCTGAAGACCAGTGCAAGGAAATCATTTAGCTCTCTGTAATCTCACTGGTTATTGCTTTTGCATTATGACGGTGAAAAACACAATAATGTCTCCTGCAAACTTCCCTCTTCTGCATTACTTTATTGTAGGTTTGATTTTTTTTACCTGCAGGTGTTACTTTTCTAGTATACCCATAATTCTGCTTCTCTGTATTTCTTCTGGCATTTTCTGTGGTTTCTTTTGTCAGCCCCACTTGGGCTTGAACCCTACTGTTCCAAAAAAGCATGAAACAAAACCTTGTTACTTGTGTTTTAAACCAACTGATTTATTCTTTATTTTATTTTATCTTTCTCTCTTCTCTTTTTGCTATATGCAATGAAATGCAGTGAGACTGAAGAAAGAAAATTTAATCAGCCTCAACTTTACTTCAGGCTGCTTGTGGCTGGAGAAGGGCCCAAACTAAAACCGTAAGATCAACAGCCCTTGCTTCCTGTACCTTCCCCATCTACTGAACAGAGCGGTGTTGAAACTCTGTGCCCAAATGCACATCTAGACTTTGCTAGTAGTCACTAATTTCATAATGGACTAAAGTAAACTTGGCCTCAGACCAATTCTTTCTTCTAAGATGCTGGCTGGTAGCCTATCTTTATCTGGAATGACTTCCTACATACCCTCCTTGTACCGCTGAGTACCATTGTGCCAGGAGTCTGAATAGAAACTCTCTTCCTCTGTAACTTGTGACAGCAAAAATCAACATAATAAAGAATAAAATGGGAGGGAAAGTAAGCGGTGGAAGAAGATCTGGTGTATGGTGCAGAAGACAATAGCTAAATGTTCTGCTGAGAGTTTTGTCTGGAAATGCTGTTAAGATTGGAGTACTTTTCTCTGATTCTACCCTCATTTCTGTAGCCGCTAAGGGTCCTTGGTGCATGAGACACATGAATCCCTCCCTGCATTACAGGTGAAATGGCAGAGCAGTCAGAGACATGCAGGCTTGTGGGGTCTCAGGGGAAAGGTTTTCCTCCTGGTTTGACCCTGCCAGTTTTTGCTAATTAAAACCTTCCTAGGAACAAGTTAGTGGCTCCCTACAAGCACCTCTAGGCTGTCTGCATGCACTGTAATTCAATAACACCTCTGCCTGCCTGCTTAACAGAGGCAGCACCAATATATTAACCAATATTTCCTGCTTATTTACATGCTTGTTCCTTGATGCTGAAAGCCAACTCCACCACTGGCACAGGAATCTGTGCCCACTTCCTCCCCAGCAGCTATCATCCAAACAGGGGAACACTGCAACTAAAGCAAGAAAGATTATTAGATCTTCCATGTGCAATCCAGCAAGCCAGAAAGGGCTTCTGTTTCCAGAGCACAAGCAAACAAACTGTACCAAGTTTAAATTTGGTGTAACTATATATATTTTTCAGGCAAAGTGTGAGGCCAGGAGAAGGTCTTTCTGCTCTAGGGAGGCAGTATGACAGGCATATCAGTTACAAAGTTCATGTACCACTCAATTGGATTCAGAGATGATACGCCAGAATTTCGTATTTCTGAGCAAGTCAAGTTTTAGACAGATAGGGGATGCCTTTTGAAAAGATACATGCAAGAGAGAGGAGACTCAAGTGCAGCAGGAATGTGCTGGTGATGCCTCACTGAAAGGGGAGCCCAGTCACCCCAAGAAACAGGGGCTGCTAATTCAATGGGGGAATAAAGATCCCAGAGAGCCTGGGAAAAACAAACAGGTCCTTCTGGGTAGTGAACTGTTTTTCAGGATTCCTTGGCAGGCAACCAGCCACTCTGCTTTGTAAGGTCTTGTTCTTCCTTGCAAGGAGGAAAAAAAATAACTCCTGTTTTTTGAATAAGGTCATCATAATGCACTCCAGAAGCCCAGCGCCACAGCTCCTCATTGTGAGCGCTACGGGGTGTAGCTGCACTTTACAGGTGCTTGAATAAACAACACTACCACTTTCAGGAGAGGAGAAAATGTATAAAAGACAAGCCTAATGACTTCAGCCCAGCCAGCTTTCCCCCCACGCTTCACCAGCCCCCCTTCCCACAGCCCAGACAGCCTCCAACCCAATACCACTGCCTGTCTCCAAGTGCGTGACAGCAGAAAAAGGCCTTTTCTCCCACAGGAACAGCCAGTTCGACCCAGATAGGTTGTGGGGAGGTTTAACCCCTTTGCTGGCTGGTCACATGGCATGTGTAATCACAGGAATGCTGTGCCACATATATATCTGTTTCCAGATATATATATATTTTTTCTTTTACTTACCTTCCCCATTCCAGCATGAGCGTGTCCCAGCTTGACCACTACAGGAAAATTTGGAGTTGTGAGCTGAAAGACAAAAGAAGGACCTTTTCATTAGTTATTTTTTCCCAGCCACTGTATTTGGAATAATTTTCTTCTATTTAGTAGCTTTTATCCCCTTCCTGGATGCTGTAAGCTGGAGAATAAAAAGGCCAAATAAAGTTTGTCTGGATGGTAGGGCAGTGAGCAAACAGCTCTTTACTGGGTCCCATATGATTGAAAATGGAGGCCTGGCAGAATTCCTCAGATCTGACCCACTTCTGCTGTGTGATAGCAGTTTTCCCACCCCGTACATATGGATGTGTGTACACTCATATGCTTGTAAAACACAGTTGCACTTGCAAGCTTGAGTAAGTGAACACTTTCAGATGCTGAAAACATCTGAATAGTGAGTAAGACAAGGGTTGTTTGTTCTTTTCCACACGGACTGCTTTGGCCTTAATAGTGAGTGTACCCCTCCCATCAGCAGGGAGGGTGGGGGGACAAGGAGAGAAGGAAGTGGGGCCAACCCTTAGGTGCAACTCACAAAGTCCATCTATTCATAAAGCCTGTTCTCTATTTTCAGGGGTGGGTACACTGAATAAAAGAAAACAAAGAAGGGTTGGAATCAGCAATAAAAATAGAAAAAAGGAAAAGTCATAGGTTCTCCCTGGCTTGTGTGGTGTTTCCATCAGGCAGGGTTCTGACACTCAAGGCATACAAGGTCATCTTAGACCACATGTGGGATTTTACTTGAAGAACTGCAAATGCCCTCTCTGCCTTTTCTTCTCCAGTTTCATGCTCATGCAAGGATTCAGTTGGAGTGATGGGCTCAGAGTTGGGTGGCTGTACTGCTAGGAAGTGCACATGTCAGGAGTAAGTAGGATATATGCACCACATCTCCCCTATGTACTGGTTGGTCCATTTCTACACCTCTGCTGGCATCCCTGTGACCTTCATCTTGTCTTGTGCTTGTGATTCTTGTGATCTAGATGCTATTTGTTCAGTATATAACTGGTTATTTTTTATTGCATATTTCATTTCCTTTAAAGACACTTCTGTCGTTACTGAAATGCCTGAAGCGATGAGCTCTATTCATTAAGCAGTTAACCTGGAAATCTGGCAAAGGGAGGCAATTGAATTTTGACGGATAAATGGGTCTCCTATTTATTTAAGTTTGAGAAGAGATAAACAACTTGTTCTTGTGCTAATTACCAATTGTCTGTATGGACAGGCAGGCACTACGCCCTAAAGATAGAATAGTGCTGCAGTCCCCATCTGTGGCGGCTCACTATAAATAACAAAATTAGTAATGAACACTGATATGTTTTGCTATTCAGCTGCTTATATAAAGAAATGTCACAGGAGAGAAGAACAGTGAGTGCATCACGTCCTCAAGCAGCCTGTGTCTCTTTCTTCAGGCAAAAAGCTGAAAGATCTTCTTCAGACCACAGAAGGGCACAATAAATCACAGTCCTGGCACAGGCAGGGACCAGCACCACTGCTTCAGAAGAAGAGGCAAGAGACACATAGATGGCCATCCTGAAGTCAAATGGTTAAGTATATGTCCAGGCACAGGAGTTTATGCTCTGTTTCACCTTTGCCTCTTTAATTCATTGTAAGAGCCTGAAATTTAATTTATGCTGGCATAAATGAATCATTTGGAGGACTGCACCTGAGGCTTACTGAAGACAAGGCTAGGGATGGACCATGCCAGACCTTTAATGCTGGAAGATGAAAGGTAACCTAATAGTTGGGACACCCACCTGCTCAGGCTCTGGGAGACATGGCTCACTTCCCAGCTCTCTCATCCCTGCCCCATGCCCCTTGTTTGAGCCAAAGTACTTGCAAGTCCCAGCCTCTGTTCCCTGTTTGGGAGTGGAGGCAGCAGCTGTTCCTACGGTGCAGGAAAAGCAAACTGCGTGCTGTGAGCTTGCCTGATACCCTGGCAAGGAGGCCACAGAAGTGTGCGGGATAGATAATGCTCTATCACCAGCTCAAAGCAGTCAGAGGCAGGAAGCAATGTCTCTGCTGCCCTGTTTTTTGTCCCCTGCCTATGATGTTGCTGAGGGAGCCTGCTTGGGCATGGGGCCCGGGAGTGGGAAGCATCTGTTTTCCTGTATACATGCAAAGAAAGTTTGGGATCCAGTAAACAACCCAAGTTTACTGTTAGTCTGGAAAATAATGCCGGCAATGACAACGTGCTGCACAAATGTCTCCCATTCTTTTTGCTTCTTGGAAACATGAGCTCAGCTTTCTTACAAGGCTTGGTCTCATCCCACGTAGGGGTGACCAGCTGGTGTCAGAGCATACTGGGGTCACATGTGGCTTGACCTAGGCACGGCGCTTGGGGCTTCGGGTGAGACAGATCCAGACTGTGAACATGTGGTAGCCTCGCTGGGAAAGCTGTGGCTCCAGAGAAATGCTGGTGCATGGTGAGCCAGGAATCTGCCTCTGCCACTGAAAACCCACCAAATTTCCACGTACATGAACTTGCCTTATGGAGGAACCAACAAGAGAGTATGGCACATACACAGAACTGCATTATATAATGAGTTTATCTCAGTGATAGTGGAGTGCCCTTAGCTTGCACTGAAGTTAAGTGTAATCAAAAGCTCTCCACAGTCCACAGGACTAAAACGACCAGAGTCCACAACCACCTGCTGGAAAGCCCTTGCTGAAGTGGTGGAAGTGGTTGAACGCCACTGCAGTCAATGGGGAGACCTCCAGCTTCCACCAGAGTCTGTCTGGGACGTGAGTCCCATTTTTGTTGCTAATAAGGTGGCCAGCCAGCATACTTGGCAAGCACCCAGATGGATAGGGAAGCCAAAAGAAGGGAGACTCTATTATACACACAACTCTGATGCAATTCACACACAAACACGGTGAGAAGTTCTGAGGGTGGCCAAAGCCACCACAAGGGCAGACCCCTGAGATGAGTATTTACACATACTGAGTCATAAATTTTCAGGAAAAGAAGATTATTATAATCACAGAATAGCACCACATTTTAATAAAAAAAGCATGTTTTTGCTGAAATCATGCAAACACATGTGTCTGTGTCTGTCTGTGTGTTGCAAGGGCACTTTTCTTCTCGGAAAAATAGTGTAAAACACTTTGATCATTTTAAAATGTGCATAAACTCTTGACAGGACTGTTATAGATGATGTCTGCAGGTTTTGGGATGGGACTGTAGTGCTATAACTAGCTCAGTGACCATATGCGGGGTGTTAGCTCGTATGCATAGCTCAACCCTTTGAATTAAAATCTTACAAATGTATTCCCAGAGGTGGTGACAAAGCTTTGAGATGCCAAGGTTTACATAAATGTCTAGAACCTGGTGTATGTACAGGCCTGTTAAGAGTCAAAGAGCATTTTGAATCCTGAACTAGGAACTCAGCCAGGTCTTCTGTGGTAGTAGAGAATGGAGAGTCATGAAGTTATTTCCAGCTTAGAACACTGACGGACCAAAGTGTACCATTTTAGCCCCTGATTTTCAGGGCTCTGCTCTGTGTGTAGTGTCACTGCAAAGACCACTTTGCAGTTTATCAGTTTTGGCACTGGCGTGTAAAATGAGACCTGGTATGCACACATTACCCTTTATTTGAAAACACATGACTGTAAACTGTGACACTTTCCCGTTTACCCTCTTCCCCTCCTTTCTAACAAATAATGAGGGTTTCAGTATTTCTTGTAAATTTATGAATATTTTCTCTATTCTTTACTGTGGAGTAGTAGAACAGAGCTGGATCTAAATTGATCTGAAGGAAGGAATCTTAGGCAGTGTTCAAAGCCAGGTTGGACAAGGCCTCGAGCAACTTGGTCTAGTGGGAGGTGTCCCTGCACATGGCAGTGGGGGTATAACTAGGTGATCTTTAAGGTCCCTTCCAACCCCTTAATATTTTGTGATTATATGAAACCTGATCTAACCCATAAATACAATGCTTTTGACTCTTTTGTTTCACTGGGATCCTCAAGAGAGAAGCTGATTTTAAGTTTGTGATTTTTTGTACTGTCCTATAGTCTATGAACAAAGCAGAATGTCTCTTTTGATTTCCTTCTGTTATGTGTAGTTTTGTGCACTAGTTCACATTATCTAGCTCATCTTATACGACAAACTTTCAGTTTCTAGTATTATTTCTTCTGCAAAACCCTGCCAATCAATGCTAAAATGAATAGCACAGGCTGCAGTTACATCATGGATAATATTAGGAAGGATTTGGGGTGGTGGGAGATGGAGTCAATTAAACTTTGGTCTCTTGGCATCGGTATTGTATTACCATATCATCCAGTGTTTTCAACCCGGCCAGAAGGCCCCATAGCACAAGGTATTGTAATTTCGCCTTCATCCTTCCCCCAGAAGTAATATTCTGAATTTTTCTTTTATACTCTAAACCTGATTTTTATGTTTATTTAGCTGCTTTTACTTGTATGATGACAAAGTCTGTTTTGGGTGGGTACCTAATGGATGATGGGAATGTTGTTCATGCACTTGAGACCGAAACATTGGAAGTAACATGTGTGGCACTTCCCTGGTGTCAATTAAGTTGAAGGACCAGTGAACATATAATTTCCTGTAAAAGCAAGTAAGGTGATTCAAACCTACAGGAAAACCTTGATGTCATGAAACGATGTCATTGTGTTCATGGAACTATCTTACTAAAAACTTGAGCTGAAGATCAGCACCGGTTGTCTGCCAGCCTTGCCAGGCATGGCAAGATCAGGGCTGCATGTGATATGGATTCCTGTAAAACACACACCTATGTACTGATTACTGCACTGTAATTAGAGCACAATGAAGAAAAAAACATTATCTGGGGAAAGAAGGCCACAAGACAGCTTTCAAGACAGCTGAAGTAAATCCTGAGGAGGAGTAGGGACCTCAAAGGTCTCAGGAGGAAGGAGGAGATAGGGGTTATAATGAGAAGAGGAATGAGATACTTGTGACAGGAGGAGTTCAATGACAGCTGGATCAAGACAGCATTGTGCAGGTGGAACCTGAAGCTGTGAGGCAGTTGATGGATGAGATGGCAGCAGAGCAGTAAAAAAATATCCTTTGATTTTCGCATTGCTTTTAAAAAACACAACAAAAAATAAAATAAAATACAAAAAGAAACCCCAACAGCAGCATGACTTAATCGCCACATCCTTGAGTAAACAAACCACAAACCAATGTTTCAGGGCTCCTAACACTTGCTGTGGTTAGAATGGGTCATGGAAGCGAATAAAAAGGGGTAAGCACAAACCGGAACATTTTGTCATTGATTCCACCTCTAATGTTACATAACTTCTTTATTTGAGACAGGATGTATTTGGGTTCCCCTAATGGAGAGTAAGAGTGTGAGCATTTGATATTATTCTCATTCCTTTGGAGCTTCAAGTGTGAGAATGATATGAACATGTCCAGACAAGCAGATGCCCAGCAAAAAGCCCCAAAACGCAGTATGTGTACGCACATGCGCGTGCTTGTATTCGCACACATATCCAGCAGTCCTGGTCAATAAATCCCCATTACCATGTGTCAAATCACAAGCAAATTACAGTCAAATCAAACCACAAGGTTTTTTAAAGGTTCTATGGCTACCTAGAATATTTCTTTAATTCCTTAATGCATGATGCTCACCTTGCTATTTTGCAGTGGTGCCTTTAAGGAAGCTTCTTATCTTTTCTTGTTTGCTAGGAGAGTGAATAAATTCTCCCAACTCCTTATGCTGAGAAACTGTCCAAATATTTTTTGTGGGATGCAGTGAAAGAGAAGAAGAAACTCCTGAGTTTCCTTATCCCCCTGATCTGAATTGTATGCCTTTTGCTGTATTTTTGTCTAATTAGCAAATTCCATCCTCCATGTAAATACATTGCAAAGGAAGATATGGTGAACACCAGTTGTTAACAGGGTAGAGAACGCTGTAGGAATTTTCTTTTGATGGGTTACCTTCGGAAAAACTGTAGCATCTAAGCTATGGTAAAAGATATAAGAAGGAAACAGATGGGAGATAAAATGCTTTATGAATGTATGCTGGAGTCTTCAAAGCCATCACTCTTCCAAGAATCCCTGAGGTTCACAAGATACTGGCCATCAAACCTCTCTTCCCTTGGCAGGCTTGACTATCCCTCTTTTTGGGAAAACTCTGAATTCTCACTGATTTCAAAATGGGCGGCATGGGGTTTCTTTGGAGAGAAAAAAACTTCCCTAAACTTCACAGAGGAAAACAACATTTTGCAACAAGTCTCACTGAAGCCAATAATTCCCCCGTTACTGCTGGTCTCTAATCTCACCACACAGTCTGCTGCAGGTGCATATGGATCTCCCCCAGCTTTTATGCACAGTGAAGCCGCATGCCCTGACCGCAAAGCTTGGAGGCCCCCATGACTCCAAGGGCTTACTTGTGATTTCACAACCTTCTGTAGCACATCTCAGAGTGGTGCATTTATGTCAGTGTAAAATGAGAAGCGGGTCCTGGGCTTATTAGTACATTAATTGAGAAATATCTGCCTGCCACAGAAATGGCTCCAAAGTTTTCCTGTAATCCTCATGCCGCTGTAACTGCCAACGAGCCCATGCAGACTTGGCTGGCATTGCCATGTTAGATGCTGGCATAAGCCATGAGCCATGGATGCTTCCTGGTACAGGCAATGGGATACTGGAACATTTGAAATACTCTCTGGGCTCCTGAAAGCTCTTGGGCAATGAATCCCCACCTCCTCCTTCTTGCCATTCTTCAGCACTGAAAGCTATAGAAACAGCAGCATAGAGGACCAGGCAGTCACAGTTGGACTTCTTTGAAAGATCCATTTTCTATACTTTTTTAAAAGCACAGTTAATAATCTTGATTAATGCCTCAGGAGGCACTTGGGACATAAAGAAGAATGAGGATTACGGGAAGTATCACGCTGCAGCTGGCATCTCATGCCACATCTATAACTAGTAAATAGAACAATGACATAGCAAGGACACTAGCCCTGATTTGCCTATACTGTTAAATTGTTAGAGCAATCTCTGGCATATTCTGTCTCAAGATGAATAACCTTCTCCCAAACAACTCCCAAGCACAACGGAGAACCAGCATAAGTCTGCAGACATGCCCCACTGAACACTGGAGGCTAGGAGAGCTTGATAGCACAACTGTGGTTGGGCCATGACAGAGCTGCCAGAGAATGAGCCTTGTTTGCCACTGTTGAGGTAGCCTCTCTCTGTCTCACTGGGTTGGGCAGGAGAGTAGTTCTCATCTTGAATTATGCCGTATCTTTGTATGCTCCCACATTAGTGTTTCATTTTGGTTGTACAGACAAACGGTCTATCTCATGCAGCCAGATGTCATACCATTCCCATATGACAATTTCCACTGACCTCCTTCTTTAGACTGAAGTCACAGTGGGTCCTCTTTCAGCTTACAGCCACTGATATTTACACCACATTTCTTTTGCCTGCTGACCTGGAAAGTCAGGTACTGCCTCACATGAGAAATGTTTGAGCTATGGGCTCAGTTTGCTCTATTTTACAGCTAGATCATATTTTCCGCATTTTGAGCCCTTAGGCTCACGCAGGAGTTCAAATACTTTGCTTATGTGGCCTGGAGTGAAATACACGTCCCCTACATTTTGTCCTCTGGGACACAAACCTGGGGAGTAAATCCTGTTCCATGAACTTACCTCCTCCATGGGCTGCACGTGGAATTAAACACTGGCAATAGCTATTCTTAACCCTGAATTTGCTGTGGTATCTTTTGTAGGCACCTAGAGCAGGAGAGGGCCAGGTATGAGCTCTGTTCTTCCTACATCCTCATTCTTGTATTTCACAGTTTCAAGCTTCTTTCTCCAGATAAAAATCTTCTGTGTTTATCCAGACTAATTTTTTGGCTCATGTCGGAGACATTGAGGACATGAAAGGCAGCCATTGTATCCCATGTTTGAATTAGCTCTGTGTCTTTTGAGATTTCTTGGGAACTTTCAAATTACATGTTTTTGGTAGGAGCCAAAAACTGTAGGAAGGGCTGTATTTCACAATCTCTCCAAATTCAGCAATTGCTTGGGAAAGAGAATGAGGTCCCATGGGGCAAATTTTATATTTTGAAAGGTGGAAGTATCATGTTTCAATGATTCAGTGAATGAGCACTAATTAACTTCTTCCCCCTCTCCAATCCAAATGGGACGTGGAAGGCTTTCAAACCGCAAAAGGGAAGCTTTTCTGACATGGACTTTATTTCTCCATGTTTCGTTCTTGAGGACTTGGGAGATTTCAGCTTTGGGTTAACGTGGCGGTTTGATGCTGAAATACCAAAATCCTCAAGAACGAAACATGGAGAAATAAAGTGCATGTCAGAAAACCTTGGAACCTCTCAAGAGCTGAGAAATACATTTTCCTACCTAGGCTTCAAGGGCATGAGCCCACAGTGGCACCACTTGGGTATTTGTCTCTCTCTTGTGTCTCATTCCATGCGGTAAGATACAATCCTGCTCCACCTGTTTGCTAGAGCCACTGGAGCTCCCAGTGAAGTGGAAGAAAATGTAGGTGACCTGTGCTCCTAATTGTCTGTGAACTCAGTGCTGAGAGACAGCCTAGTTTGATATTAGGAGTAAAAAGCAGAAGGGAAATCAAGCAGGCTCCACACAGGACACAGGCAGAGTTATTTGCAGCTGGGACTGGCTTCTGTTTACATCTTTCCCAGCTGTAACAAGGAAGGGGTTCCTGAAGTGACAGCATTCAGACGAAGACAGAAGAAACCACGGTGCGGATCAGCCTTTTTCATCTCGCAACCACCACCTCGGCCAGCGGCATTTTTCCCCTGCTGAGCACACATTGATGTACCGGAGGCTGCAACAGCCAGGAATGGCAAGAAGCAGGAAGCAGAGAAATTCCTTTTGGAGGAACACATAGACCCTCTTCTTTACCTTGGGCAAGCCTGGAATGGCAAAGGATGCTGTGGTCTCTGTGAGCCCACTCCTTCTGTTTGTCTAGAGAGAAAGGGTTCACCCTTTACTGGAAAAAGAGGTGGAGATGTGAGCTGATTTCATCTGTGAGGCAATATCTCCACTTCTCAGGGATAAATGAGACAAATGTGAGTGAGCTGGTCCACGCCCAGTACAGGAAGGCATTTGTTTTTTTCCCAGGCACAGTGCTGAGGCTGTTGCAGGATCCAGGTAGGATTTTGGAATGTGGGCAGAAACCCACATGGATGTGCCCAAAAGAAGGGCATTGGGTTCAGCAGGGGAGCTCATGCCAGGCACTCTGGCTGGAGGCAGAACTAGGCACAGTCAAAGTCTGAAACTAGTCCGGAAAGATGTTTTTCTTTAAAAATTTGTTTCTTTAAAAATTTGTTTCTTTAACAATTCTAGCTCTTTTCTTCCCATCAAACTTCATGCCATTAAATTATTTTTCAAAACTAGTTGCTGAAGTCTTCTATTGTGGCATTAATTCTCGTGGAGGTACTGCCAGCACCTCAGTAATGCAGCAGCTGAACTTCTCTGCAGAATTTCTGTGCTTCACAAACTGCTGCTATCAAAATACACAGACCAAATTTCAGGGGAGCGGGAGTGCGTTTTAAACAACAACAAATCTTTGCACAGACAAGGAAAAACGTTTGCTTTCTCAAAGAAGCTAAATAATACCTTAACTGTTTAGGCTTACATAAAAGCTGTAAAGTTAAGTTAATGCGTAAAAAATTAGTTTCAAATAGGAAAGGCCAAATGGACTTTTCATTTTTTCTTGGTTTTGTTTCATAAATTCTGAAATCAAAGAGAGTTTTTTATACACTTATCCTTGCAGACTTCTCAACTGGTTGGTTTTCACCCATCAGTTGTGGGTGGGACAATAAAGAAAATATTCAAAACTTCCCATGCAGAGGTGGCTTGGCTAATTCCATGCTCAGAGAATAGCAGGTGTCCCTACTATGTATCTGTGCACTTTTGGACTTCAGTAGCAAGAATCTTTGATACTGAGCCTTGAGGACAGAGTACTATTTCATATGCATTTTGTAGACAGCCCTAATTAGTTAAATTAGTTTGTCTGCATCATAAACGTAAAGCAGCACGCACTGGATTTGTCTCTGATTGTGGCATTGCTCTGGTGATGGTTTGCAGACTTCTTTTTTTTTTTAACTTTCTCATTAGTACTTAGCTTTAGGCATTTGTGAGAAACCACAGCCTCCTAAAGCTCCCACTCCGGTCCTCTTAATTTTGACTCACAAGGTTTTAATGGATGAACAGAAGGCAAAGAAAGCCTTTGGTTCTCATACCATTCAGCAAACCTCCGGCTGGCACTGGCATTGTTTGGGAACCCTTGTGGGGATGAAAGCAAACTCTGTACAGATGTGGCCTCTTCTGAGACTGCCCTTTGAGGCCTGTTGATTCTCAGAACAAAAAGCACGTGAGGAGGGTGACTGGCAGGGGATTTCCATGGAGCGCACTAAGTGAAGTTACTTTAAACTGATCCTGCACCACACAGGGCTAATGATAGTCCTTGGTGGAAGGGGTTCCCAAAAACACAAATGTTGCTCTGATCCTTTGTACGGAGTGAATTTTTCCATAACCTCCGTGGGATACTGCATGGAGATCCTCTGGGCTGATACGCTCATGAAGCAAATCATGATGCAGGCTCACCAGTTTGGAGCTGGAAAATGTAGGGCTGGATGAATGTGGCAAAAAAGCCACATGCAGATTGCCTCTGCAGGGACAGTTTGGGTGTTTCTGTTCCCAGACCTTTCTGGGGAGGGAGCATGGGATTGGCTTACATGGATCTGGCTGCTGCTGTGTATTTTTGGACCTTGGTCTCCACCTGTGAGGAGTTAATGGAGTGAAGCCATCTGGTTGGGTATCTCTGTGCCTGCTGTGAAGACACGCTCAGAGTGCTAACGACAAATCCTCTCCTTTCTTCCTAAACCCTCACACAGGGAGTTTATGAGGCATGATATGTGAACCCTGCCCCACGGAAGGATTAACCAGCTCTCCGAAGCTGGGAGTGGTAAATGGGATCCCTCCTGAAACAAATCCCACTATGAGTACAACCACTGATTAAATTGAGGCTTTGGATGGTAAAACTGTAACCGGGGCAGGAAATGTGATTACATCCATCAATCCAGCCGTCTGACTTTATGCAGCTAGCGCTGTCCTGAGCTCATCACTGTGGCAGCACGGCATCACACACGTAAGGGCTGGACTTAGAGCACTGAGGGCAATGGGAGTTAGCTCATTCGTTTTGATGAGGCCATGCTTTCTTTTGCAATATCTGGTAAAGAATGTTTATCTCAAATTCCTCTCTACCCCAAGGTATTTTCACTGTTTTATTGCTCAGTGATGAAACTTTTAAGCAATCCCTATGAGGATGGCCTTTCACACCCAAAGCTGAGGCCGACTGAGAGTAGGGGGACAGCTGAGAGGCTGCGGCCATTCACCCAGCTAATGATGCAAGGTCCCAGGGGGACATGGACCAGAGCAGCCTCGAAGTGTCCCCACAGCAGGGAGAAGCAAGCTTTTTCAGGAACTGGGAGCAGTGCTGGGAAAGCTGAGAGAGAGGGGGAAGCTGCGGACCCCTTCCTCCCTCTCGTCTCTTCCCACACATCTGTGAGGTCTCAGATGAGGTTGTTATGGAAAGGCTGGGACTCTTCCTTCTGGAGTGGCACATCTCTATGCCACACCAGCACTGGCCTGGGATCATGGACCTCATTTGCCCCAAAGTTTCCAGGTTGCCAAGTAATGTCAGGAGACACAAATCACTTCTGTATGTGATTTCATTCTTTTATGCCATAAGCTAATTGCTTTTTTGTACCACAATATGTTCCAGCTGTTGGTCTTTATCTGTTTCTGGGTTTCTTCTGCCGCTCTGGAGCATGGGCAATTTAGAAATGGTTCCCACATTTCCTCTTCTACTTCAGAAGAAACAAGAAAACAAAACACTCTCAGGCAAAATCTGCCTGCTCCTAACTGCACTTCTCCATGTGAGAGGATTCAAGATCAAATTCTCTAAAATATTACCTATCAAAAGGGTCACTTTGCATTTGTTGATGAGGAGCAGAGCTTCTTTGGTGATGCTGCACACAGAGAAGCCCAGACAGAACTGGGACAAACTAAGCAGTGCAGGATGTGACAATGACAGTGTTAATCTTTAATGTTGTGAGACTACTTGTCCAAAACTTACAAAGTCTGGCTTGGGACTGAGGGAGAATGAGGACCCTTCATTTGTAAAATTTGGTGTAAACTTTCTGTGTCCCCACCAAAAGATGACATTAATTACATTGAATTCACTTCTTTGGATCCACTGGGCTAGTTGAGAGGTGATTAGGTGGTACACAGGACTGCATAGAGAGCCAGAGATCAGGTTTTCAGAGCTACAAGCAATCCATGTGAGAAGGGGATTAAATAGGTCCTTCCTCTCCAAGCACAGACTTAAAACATTTCCCAACACCCAAGATTATTTTTAATGTGCTTTCAAGATATAAAGTAGTATATCAGTTTTAATATTTTTCAACTGCAAATATGTTATGATGGGAAGAGAAGATGTAAAAGGAGTTGCCCAGAGAGGTGGGTGAACTTGGCAGTGAAATTCAAAGCTGACCTTTTCAAGGTATTAATCACCAGCTAAGCTAACATCTGACTTGAAATTTCAACAGGAGACAGGATGTTGAGTTTACGGAAAGAGTGAGTGGGAATTTTTCAGTGAATCAGGTGGAAGACAGAAATGGCGGTATGGAATAGGTGTGAATTGTTAGGGAGCTGCCTAAATGGGGTGAAGCAGAGGCTATTTGCTTTAATTCAGTACGACTGTTGCAGGAGGCAGATGCCCATGGACACTCTATCCTTGGTTCCTACCATTCTCCTTTGCTTACAGCTTATTGATGGGAACTAGTGGCATGAAGAATTAAATACCCAGGTGCAAACTGATCCAGCTCTGAACCTCAGTGACCTCTATTTCAGCCTCATTAGTTTGATCTGTCCTGGGAGTGTCAGCTGGTGGCCAGAACTTTTCCCCAAGCAATAGCCAGCAAGAGAGGTCTGTTGCATGTTCATGTTGTTCATGAGCATGATGAATTGCATCATGCAGCTTAAAATGCAGTCGGGCAAATATATCCAGCAATGAGGAGCGTAGATTCAAACTGTGCAGGAAATTTTTTGTAAGGAATGGGGTTTATAGTGACTTCAGATGACATTAAGAATGATTAGTGCTATTGCCATTGCTCACCAGTTCCTCTCTGTGAACACAACCACAAAAGCCAGCAGAGAATGGATATTTTGGCCCTTTGGGTCATGCTTGGGACAGGGGCTTTGCTTGCCAGGTTGGCTATGGGAAGTGTGTCATTTAGTGGAAGTCCATTTGGAGTGCGGGGCCAAAACCCAGCATGTGTTCTGGCAGTAGTACAAGGTTGGGACTCTTCTTTTTCTGTGAGATAGGAGCTCAAGCCCAGCTGGCCAGGTAGTCAAAGCACCGGTGCTCTGAGCTCACATAAAGAGCCTCATGTTAGATGTGTCTCAATTATATTTGCAAAGAACAGTACAGTATATGTCAAGTGAAAAAAGGAGTTTTAGTCGGTAGAAGTGTGCCTACACTGGGATTTTTGCAGGTAGAAGGATCATAGGGCTGGCCTGGCCTTTACACTGCTCGAGGAGACACAGGCAGCAAGAAGGAGGAAGCCCCACAGATACCATGGCCTTTTTTGGGAGGTTTGTAGTGACTGCAGATGACATTGAAATGCAGTCTGTCAGAGTGCTGTCAGGTGATAAAAGAAAAGCATAATCCCATCACGCATTAGCCACTGCTCCCCCTGTTTACTGCAAATGTAGCCCTAGTTCCCAGATTTGGAGAAGTAAGGGCTTAGGTCTAGGGTTCAGTGGGCTTGATCAGCTTGAGAAAATGATTCAGCTAAAGCCAGCCCGACTGGAAACAGAGAGCAGCTCCTCTGGTAACTGCTGCCTCAGTGCTGCCAGTTTAGGGCTGAGGTCTTCAATGCACCAGGCATTGTACAAAACCATAATGCAAACATCCAGGCAAAACATAGCTGGGGAATAAACAGGAATGCAGATGACTGCAGCAGTAGTGGGAAGATGGTCAGCACAAATGAGTATACACCAAGTTGTGACAGAAGCTCATCACTGTTTCTGTACAGTTACCTGGCTAGTCAGGGGGTAGATCCTGGGGAACTCCAGGGGTAGGTCATGCCAGTGTAAGCTTTTCTGAGACTGATTATTTGACAAGTGGAGATGTGAGAAACCATCAGAGGGAAGCAGGTCCTTTAGCCATTCATACAACACTGAGTTTTCCCAGGTATGCTGGCCAAGTGTGCTCAAGCTAGAGTTTCTGTCTTACCTAACCCACAGGCCTGGACCTGATCTGCAGTAAAACTTCTGATGAGATTTCACACACTCCTTAGCTTAGATGAAGTTTAAGGATGCAATGAAAGAACTAAGCTCTTCTTGAGGTTGAGTTCTTAACTTGCAGAGTAAAAGCCTAGGATTTGGAAACCTGAGATCAGCATATTTCCACTAATGAAAACTCAGTTTTGAGCATGATCTGACAGAGCTCTGAAACTACCTGTCTGGGTGTGGTGGAAAGTATAGTTGTTTGCAAATCCATGCATTGGGAAGAACTTGCAGAGGTGTTTTTTCTTGGAGACAAGATGACCTGTTATCAATATATATGATTATAAATTAGGATATGCTATGCTGAATACTGTGCAAAATACACCCTGATTCAAGCATTTATAGTCAAAACAGAGAAGATGAAGGAGAATTATCTTCATTTGGGGAATGAAGAATTGAAACACTGGGAGATTAAGTGACTTGCCATGAATCAAACAGGCAATCTGTGGCAGAGCCAAGAATAAAATCCAGATCCCACTGAAGCAACCTAACTAGGAACATCCTTCCCATTGAATAGTTTAATTAACATAAATTAAGCAGCAAGTTGACTCAACGTGTTTTCAATTTTACTTGTGTACTTCAGAGAACACAATAATTGCATTTTATAATCTAAAAATAAACAAACACATATGTTTGTTAGAAAAACAACAGGCACACAGGAAAAATAATTCTTCCTTCTATTATATTTGGTGTGGAGTCCTTCATTAGGACTAAAATTATTATGTGAAGCAAAGGAAGAAGGCAAAGAACTCTCTCCTTCTGTGCTAGTTCATTAGAATTAAAAATAACCCTTGTTTTAGGTCTGTGCTGAGTGCCAGGGCTCTGTGTAAACAGAGTCAAACTACGGATTCTTTAAGCACAGATTCCATCAAATCCACCACATCCTCAGTCAGCTCAGTGACATGCAGAGGGCAAGAGGCAGAACTGAGAATTTGCTAGCACCTTTGCAAGCGCATTTGAGAGGGTCCAAAGATGGAAAGAGCCTGGAAAGCACCTGAGCCCTCCCATAGGCTGAAAGGGAAGATAAGAGCAAAAGGGATACAATAGCAAATCCCAGTCAAGAGAAAGATGTCTCTTAAACCCAGCAACAAATCTGTCTAGTCTTTGAAGCTGGCTATGCCCGGCTTCATTCCCAGACTGCAGGGTGAGCATTCCTCTCTAAAATTAAGCCCCTGGCAATTACTTCCCCCAGGAATAGGCATGTACTGAGTGCAGGAAAGCTACACATGAGTGACAATAGGATTTAAAGAGCAAGAGAGACAGAAGAACTGATTTAGACCTCATGGGAACATTCACGGAGCCTTTTCAACATGCAAAACACTTGCATTGAATTAAGCTAAACCAATATAAGCCAGCTGGAAAGCGATCGATGCAGATGGCATTCCCAGGCAAACAAGAGATCATTTTGCCTATCAGCCCAGTGCCACGTAGCATTGGCCAGCACAGATTCATCGAGAGGGTCAAAAGGCAGCGGATCTTGTGGTAACCACTCTTGCAGTGCATGATGCAAGCACAGCCCATGTCTGCCAGAGCACAGCCTCATCACCACCCCTGACAGGGAGCGCTGAGCCTGCGGCAACTGCCCCTGCGGATAGCGGTGGATCAGCTGGTGCTGTGCTGGAAGGATGATGTCCCTCCTTGCCAGCCCAGAGCACGTGCCCAACATCTGCAAGTCTGCCCATTGCATGTTTTGTATGTAGATCAGCCTTCACTAACTTGGGCTCTCTTCTGCAACTCCTTTCCCACAGCTGAAGTGAAACTAGACAATTTGGCAGACTCCTGGCTTTTGTCTGCAGAGTTGGAAAGGCACAACACTCTTCCTGTGATACTGCTGCCAATATGACACAAACCCTGCTTTGATTTTCACTGGGGTGATTTTACAGGATTTTTTTTGTCTGTAAGGAATGTCAGGAAAATGTGAGTAATATTTGATGCACCCAGCATTATGTCCAAGATTGCACTTTGAAGCAGAAACTTGGTAAACTGGAACCTGGTGGCTACATCCTTCCAGCCACTGCATCCCTTCCAGGAGAAACTGCCCGTATTGCACTCTACTTTTCTTCCATGATCAAAGCTTGAAGACTTTTATAAATTCTAGACAGATCCCATTCTTGTGCCCAGGTTTATGTTACTCAGGATGAAGAGTTGGGAGTGACAAAATGAATAAAGCAGGTTTCTGTCACACTCCAATCAGCAACTTGTCACCCAACATTAGACACCCATGAATCTTATTTTTATACCTGCAGCAGCCAGTCTGGACAAACTTTAACATCAGTAGAGATAAATTGGAGGCTCCAGACCCCGTTTTGTCCAAATTATTTGAGACACATACCTCAGGCTGCTAACAGCTCTTCCACAGTACTACCTGTATTCCTCCCCACTGATTACAGAGACAGTGCTGGTGACCAGGTCAAATATACACACCTACAGGATACATGTCTGCATTTGGCTGAAGGAAATTGATTTTGACTGATACCCTGGTACCCATAGGTGAAAAAAAAAGCTAAGAAAAATCTCTGAATGGAAGAGAAACCTTCATCTTACTGGAGCTAATACTCTTTGGGAATATGGAGGGTAACATGAAAAATTTAAACTGAGCTTGTCGTCTGCCAGGAGACATGGGGGGCCATGGGAAAGGAGGAGCCTGGTTTGCTCTGAGATGCTGGGGAGTGGTAACTGGAGTGACTGTGTGTGGAAGTGTGGACACTCTGTGTCCTCATGGCCTCCACTGCTCAGTGATTACAGGAAATTATGCTTAGGTGACTCTTCAGCTGAATGCTTCTACATCACTCAGAGGTGGTTTTATTTTTGACAGTAGCTGGTTCGGAGTTACTGGATGCTTCTAATAGTTTTGAATTAAGCCTGACATCTGCGGCTCACCAGGATGCTGCATCACAGGAATTTGAAGAGTACTGGCTTCGATGTATAAATGAAACACGTGAACCATATGCCATTAAGCAGTAAGATAACCACGGGTAAGGGCAGCAGAGTTTTGTATCGTCAGGGGTTTGAAAAGCCAAACTCCTTGGTTCTTGAGGAGCTGAGTCTTTAGGAAGACAGAAACATGGCTGGAACCTGAGAAAAAGCAGTCAAAATCTACTGGATGAGCCAGAGTTATTTTTTCGAAACGCCATTAAAATTTGCCAGCCAAAGGAAATGACCTAATTCAGACTCAAAGCTACACAAGGCAGACTGTGTTGTCATGTCACACAACGTGCCATTACCAGACAGGAGAGTGCCAGCAGAACAGAACACTGAGCATGCAGCTGCCTCATAAAACTGCACATAGATCTACAAACACCACAAGTCAGGACAATGGCTTGTATTTGGAAAATCCTTCAAGGACCACAGTAATTTCTGTCGCTGTCCAAGACACTGCCCAGCATGGACAAAGAGGACAATAGCACCATGTTTGCAGGCAACACTTCATGGGACCAGTGAGCAGTGATGCAGAGGATTAAAGCATTGCCTTCTCAAAAGCAAAGGAAATGCCTGTGTCCTGAACATGGTGCTGGTGAAGTGTTGCCAAGAATGGGCACATTAGCATAGAAAGTAAAACTACAGGCAATTGACCATAAACAAATGAAGCTCAGGACTTAGTGTGGTGAGCTGATTCCTATTAGAGTTGTGACTAAACTCATGGGCAATTAGCAAATTGGAAGAAGTACAATTTATAATCATACCAAGAGAAAAAAATTATCCACGAATAAAAACATGCCACTCCCTTAATTTCATTAAAGAGGCAACTCACCAAACAGGCAGAAGATCAAAACAATTGAAAAAGAGTTTGAGGATATCTTCCAAGGGAAAGGGAACCTGTTAAGGCTTGTCACAATTATTGAAATCACAGGCCAGTCAACTGAAAACTCCCATGGCACGGGAACAGCTGGTCAGCTGATGCAGTCTGACATAAATTCCTTTATGCTGGAGAAATGAGGTATTTATTTTGGAGGCGGCCTTACTAGATAGCCATAAAGGTGATCATATCCATTTTTGCTAGGTCTACTCATCTGGCAAAGCTAGTTGCTAACACAGCACAGCAGTTCTAGCAGATCCGAGTCTGTGATGAACACAATAAGACACATTTTATTACTGGTCCAAATTTACACTCAGTAAAACAGATCAGTAGGAAGCATCATCAAAATGAGAAACCATCCAGTGGAAAAGAGTAAGGATGTAAGGAAGTTAACTGTGACCTGCATTTAGCGTTGCTAAATTATAGGATTTTGCAGAAGATGAGTGGTTTTTCAGCTACAAAGATTTCCTTCAGCAAAAATCTGAAGAGGTAAGAATGCCTATAATGTTAGAAAGTGATCAAACTAAAGCCTGGCACATCTACAAAGAAACAGATGAAGTAAAACAAACTTTTAAGAACCGAGGTCCTGGAAGCATTCACTCCTACCTGAAAACAAAGCAGATGATTGATGAAAGAAAAAATGTACCTGGCATTCTATGTTTTTGTTGGTGAAGGTGCATAAGGAGAATTGTATTTTGAAGACACTTTCTGAAAGCAAGTGGCAGCAGCAACTGCCTAGGTGACAGGCCCGTGTCATGCACTGATGGACTGAAAATCAGGCCCCAGTGAAATGCACCTCGTTCAGATATGATAGCTCTAAATAATTTCTGAACCACAGGCACAGCTCATTCAGGACTACTGTTTACTGCCATTTAATGAGGAAGTACTGCATTAGCTGGCATTCAGGATAAGCATCTCTTGAAGTCAAAATAATTTTGCAATTACTTAGAAACTGATTGTACTTTCATCACAATACTGATTTGCCAAAAGATCACGTATCAGCCCAGTATAACTTGTGAAAAGCAAACTAAAAAGCCCTTGAAATGCAAGGTTTCAGCAATTCACAATGGCTTATCTCTTTGTGAAAAAATGTCATCAAGACAGTATTTTCTAGTGGAAATGTCAAATGAAAGCAGGAGCATTTTAAACATGAGGAGAAGAATACATTTCCCTTAAATGGAGATTTTTTTCATTATGGAAGTGCATTAAAACAGTCTATTGACAATACTTTTTATGCAAAGCAGGACTTTTGGGACATTGTAAATCACACAAAACTTTTAATTCTGTGATGGTCTATCTGCTATCTTCTCCTGTGTCATCAGAATAACGACAAATCAACAGCACAGATCTAAGAGAAGCACCTATGAATGTTCTGGGAATCTAAATGAAGCTAGTTACAAGTATTAACAATTGTAAAGTTAATTAGGCCTCCGAGGTACTTAGGTATCTAAGGACCATTTCTGTGGTCTGGGCCTTAATACCTTTGGGACAGAGGGGCAAAGCATTGCAACTGTATTGAAAACAGCTGAAACAACCTTTATTTTATATCACAGCACCATTTTCTAACTTCTAAACCTATTCCCCCCCAAAAAAACCCCATAAACCATAAAATGCCAACAACAAAAATAAAGTAAAACAGAAGGGATGTCCTTAAAATAAAATATAGAATTAAATTTCCTTCTGGGCTCCCTGTAACGTTCTCCCATCCCAATAAGGGAATAGTGACACTGGTTCAAGGTGTCATCCCCTGTCTGAGTCATTCAGCTGCACAGAAGGGAAGGGAAAGGGAAAACATTTAGAACGGGTCTCCAGGGCTTTAGCCCACTGAACTCCTCCCCAGCATACAATCTCTGGAAGAAGTGGATGAACCCCTTGAGCAGGAAGTGATTCAGGAACATACGATGGTCTGTTTGCAGTGACTCACAACATATCAATAGCAGAATTGTCCAGAGACCTATAGAATGTCAGGACTCCTTTCATACCATTGTGCAAGCACAAGTACCAAGGAACATATGTTTCCTATCACTCAGACCAGCTTTATGCTAGACTAATATATAATAATCTCTTTTGCTTGAAAACAGTCCTGGGCTTGCATATATGTGCTCAGCATATTATTATTATTAGCATCATCATCATCATCATCATCATCATCACATATGTTTCTGTTGAAGATTGCATGGATGCAATTACAATTTGTTCTTTGTTTCCATCAGATTGCACTATGTCAATATATAAATGTGTGTTTAACACTGTCCTCTACAAGCAGGTGCCATGCAGACCTGTCATCACCTGATGTCTCTGTGGCTGATCATAACTTATGAGAAGATACTGGTTTACCTTTTGAAAAATTTTCCTTCTGATGACCATTCAGGATGGAATATTCCACCCTGGGTGCCTCCGTTAAGAAGAATATATGGAATATTTCAAGTAAACCAGGAGGCTTAATAGACATAAAGCCAGACACACAAGCAAAGGAAGAGTTGGTTTGCCCATAGTGAAGAATATTGTGATTGCTTCCTTGTGAATCTGACAGCTTCAGCTATGAAAAGAGCCAATGAAGTGTAGCAGTCCCTGAACTTTTTAATAATGATAAAAATTTTTCCAAATTAGTTCCAGTTTCAAACTTCTGGTACCTGCAGTTAGCACCTGCTAAGGACAGTCTTGCCAAAATCTACACTAAGAATATCAAAATGTTTCCCTACATTAAGCAGGTTTCTGAAGTACAGAGGCTCACTGAGATCTTCCCCTGCAATTGCAGGTCTCAGGTGCTACAGGCGCTGAACTGAAGCAAGGCAGTCTGTGGGTGTGGAAACATGAACAAACAAATGTAGGGAAGCATATTACTTTGTGTGAACTGATACGTAGCAATTATCCTTGTTCATTCTTACTCTGCATGAAATGGGGTAATTCACAGCAATTTACCCTCCAATAAAAGGCAAGTAAACTGCCCTACATTTTCAGCTTGGTAAGAGTTGTCACGCAGACAGGCACCAGTTTGTGGTCACGAGGAGCTGATGGGATGTGCTCCTGCATGGTGATGTTTCTGCATCTCTGTCCCTTTCTTTGTGCATGCCACACTCCCTGTGCTGGGCTAACATCAGGGCTACCGGGAAAGCCATGGTTTAAACACAGGGAAAACAAGAACTAGCTCTGGGAAGGAGTGGATTTGTCCAGGGAGCAATGGGAAATCAGCTGATGACACTGGGATTGAAGTCTGCTGAGAAGGAGGAAACTAGAAGTCTGGCTGGGTGAGGATAAGGGTGGGAGACAAGAGCAGAGTACATGGGGACCAGTGGGACAAAGAGTCTATGAGGAAAGACAGCAGAGATGAGATCTGATGTGCAGAGATGAGGAAGGCAAGGAAAAGCTGGGCAAGGAACTATGGACCTAGGAAGAGCAGGGTGTTGACAGGGATCTTTTGGAAGGCAGGTACCTCACAGGGATCAAGGGGCAAACAGAAAACTGGGATGGGCTGGAGAGAGAGTCTGAAATAAAGGGGTGCTCTGTGAATGAACAGATATCTGGGGAGGGAGTCTGAGAGAAGAAATAAGCAGGCAGGCAGAGTCAGAGAGGGGAGACAGCATGGATCGAGAGCCGGGGATAAAGGCACCGGATGGATCAGCCAAGGCCAGTAGCACTGGTGACAAACATCCAGACTCAGTGGGCACCATGTTTACAACAGGGAAGAATAGGACGGATATTAAAACCAAGTACATGAGGAGAAGGGGGCTTACCTAAGGAGTGAGGATGGGACAGACCCAGAATGCAGATACAGATGAACTCAAGGGAATGGGGAAGGAAAGCCTGTCTCCAACATGACCTTTTCCCGTCAGGGTCCAGAGTGGATTTTAAATGTCCTGATTGTTACCAGTTCTCCCCTAGCAGAAAAATATTTGCAAAGATGTCCGTATGGCCACAGGTGATGAATGCAAACACATGCCTGCTCTTCATGAAGTGCAGGTCAAAGTGCCAACCTTGGTGAGTCATGCATGTACCAATATATGGCTGCCAGAGGGAATTCTTTTTTCCAGTGTGATTTGTGGTAAGCCTAGGGATTGCCCTGCCCATATATCATGTGAAAAGAACCTTATTAAGGTCAAAAAGTTAAGCACCCAAACTTTAGGAAACATAAACTTCGTTTTCCTTCCTTGTACATAAGCTTTATGAATCAGCATTTAATTACATGACTGTGAGCTGTTTTTTCCACAGGTCCCTTTCAGAAGGGTCCACCAAGTAGACCTGTTCCAAGGCTAAATCTGGACTTAAGGGAGAGGTTGTTTTCAGGACCCCTGCTTCATTTCTTCCAAAAGTCAGAAAATGCATAAATTATGTGTCAGGGAGTAGCTGAAAAAGAAAGGGCACTCTGATGATTTAGGCAGCAGAAAGACATCTTCGGGAATTGAATTCTGTCCCTAACTGAGCCAAAAAGTCCAAATGAAATTCTGAGAAAATCTTTTAAATCACAGTTCTCTGTAGGAATTAATGTTATGTCTCTCAGTTTTTAGCCTTCTGAGTTTTGGACGCTGTAAACTAACTTGAAAATTTTTCAATCCTGCTGTAATTAACTCCAGAGAGTGACATCTTGGACTCGTGTTTACATACAAAAAAAGAAGAAAGTCTTAAAAACTGTTGTGTAAAGGCGGAACTGACATTATTTAAGAGCTGAAGAACACGTCCATTAGTGAGTTGCCTACCAAACTTTTTAAAATGTGACTGGAAAACAGGTTACAAATATGTTCCTGAGAAATAAATACCAGATGTAAAAAGAATCTGTAATCCAGCAGAGAAAAGTAAAGTAAGCAGCTATGTCTCAGAGATTAAGCTAGGCAGATTCATATGAGAAATTTGGCATAAAGCTTTAACAGTGAGAGTAATTAATCACCCCTCGAAAATCAATGCAAGTAAATCATCAGCTCTTTATCTCTTCAGGTCTTCAAATTGAGACTAACTGCCTTCCTAGCTACGTGCTTTATTCCTTGGATAATCCTGAAGTATTTAATTAATTACAGGGATAACTTAGTTAAATTATATATAGGTTTGTAAAAGAGAGGAAGTCAGACTCTGCAACCCAACAGCCCGTATCTTTACTAATCCAAGCGCCAGGTAGTCATTGCTGCAGCTGAACTCAGTTGAAACTTCTCTGTGATTATATAAAATTCTAAATAGTGCTACACAGGCAGAAAAAAACCCCCAAAATCTCAGATATCTCACTTAAGATACCGAAATGTAGTACTTTTGAACGTAATCCCTTACTAGCTCAAATTTGCATCTATATGAATGTCTCATAATCTCCCCTTAGCTGGAAGGGATGTTTTGAATGTGCACTGTTTATTATATATGAAACTTCAGCAATGAGAACCACTGAAATGCTCATGGGTAAAAGAATAATTCTCACCTCAGGACAGCATTTCAATAGTGTCAGAACAGTGGACCAAAACTTATGAGGAGGTAACAGGTCATTCAGTCAGAACTGGGTGTTAAATGATGCAGAAAACTTGTGGAAAAAAAGTCAGTATGTGATCCAGTAATCAAGGACTAGAGCACAGATGCATAAGCATGAGGGAAGCAAAGAAAGTTGTACCTGATTCTGGAACTTCCTAAGATACCTACAGTTTTCAGCCTGATCATGTTCCTCAGATTATTATCTGACACAAAAAAGAAAATGAAGCCTCTGTTTTTTTCAGAGCCCGGAGCTCACTAATGGCCCTAATGATGCTGAGACACCTCACCTGGAACTCACACCCATGGGCCCAGGAGCTCGATTTAAGCTCAGACCTGGGTATTCATTGCTTGCTTGATCTATAATGGAAGAGCACTGGTCTTCTGTCCAGCTATGGCCCTGCTCCTGTCTGGTTATGAAGTCTGTTGAACTGGATCTAAACTCATGGTTTAGCTTCATGGCTTGTTTTTTTTTTCACTATGGACATGCCCTCAGAACTTGTCCCATGACCACTATACTGCATTTTGACCTGAATTTTTGGTTGGACCTAACCATCACCTCTGGGTTTGTCCGGCTTGCCTCTGGCAATGCGGGACTGAGACCTGGCTAGTAAGGCTCCCCCTTGGCTTCTGGCTCACCTCCCTTTAAGGAGCAGCCCCACTCGTGCTGCTCCGTGACAGACTATCCTGGTGTTTGGATGGTGGGTGCTCTGAGGGAGCAGCTGCTTTGCCATTTGGAGCAAGAAAGCACTGCAACAATTCTGACAGGGAGGGAGAATTCTTCAGCCAAACATAAATAATTTAATTTTTTAGCCATAACAAAAGTTTGGTGACGGGTAGCTGTGTGTCTGTGTGACTAAGTGCATGCACCCAGAGCTCTAGTCTTACTGCAAGATGACATCAGCTTAAGGAGCATGCCAGCAGCCTCTCAGTCATCTCTTTCCTATTGCTTGCCAAGAGCTGTTGATGCATCCCAAAACATGTGGTAAAAGAAGCCTCATGCATGTTTACATCCAAGGCAGGATGAAGGCCGGGCCCTGACCAGACTGCCACAGTGTACTTCAGAGTCTGAGTCAAAACAATGCTGCTTTGACAAAGGCTGATTTCTGATGGCTCCTTACGAGCTGGGTGGGGCTGTTTCCCATCGTGGTCCTCTGCCGTATCTGTTTATCTTCTATGACATTCCGATATGTGAGAAATCAAGTGTGGGACAAAAACGATCATTCTGGGAATGACGGAAGTAAGGTCTCTTGCTCGAAGCCAGCCTTGGTGAGTGGTTTCCAAAAGCTGGCACAAGCACAGAAGCTGTGTATAAGCTTTGTGAAAAGTGTATCCGTGCGTGTCCTCTGCCTGTTTCCCAGCAAGTAAATATCGTGTAATGTAATCACCCTTGTTACTGTCCGTGGCAGAGATTAACAGGAAGGATTTTACTTTGGTTTGTAGATGTTGTAATACCAACATGGTACAGCTTTTAATTACTGAAGCAGGCTTTCCCTTGTGAGCTGAATAGCTCAAGTTTGAAGGGTATGGTGACCCCCCTGCTGAGAAAATGTGTGGTCTGGTGAGGACAGTGTCCCCTCTCACCATCTTGGGAAGCGACAGAAAGGGATTTGCGGGTAGGCTTGAGTCTGTTCAGTTGGCACTTTAGGTTTTATCATGAAGTTTAAAAAGAAAAGTTTCATATATAAAAAGGAGGGATATTGTGGCTTTTAAATATGCGCTGTAGGCTGGGCAAACTAGTGGTACCTAAACATGCACAGTTAAGAGCTTGAACACCTTCATCTTACGCAATAGCTGTACTTTAGGGAAGTGAAAATCCAGTCCAAAGGATGGATTAGAATATGTTGTTTAAAAAACCCCTTTCTTTGGACAGAATGGAGTGAGTGTGTGCGTCTAAACTGTGCATGTTCTTGTTAAAACACAGGTGTTACTGATAACTAGAAGTGGCTGTCAGTCAGTGCAGGTGGCCAGCTGAAGTAACCTGGAGGGATGGTTAATTGGCTAAGAGGGACTGGTTTTAGTGGCCTGGACATGCTGTGTGGCCTGAGGAAGCAGGGGTCAGGCCTTGCTGTCCAGCTGTAATAGTCTCAGACACAGGCCATCAGAAACTGCAAAGCATGCCTCAAAACAGCACTGGCATCTGTTTCACCAAGAACTGAGAGAGCTTGAAATGATGGCTGTGTTATAGGACAGGTCATTAATCTAGTCCTTCCACCTCGTTGTTCTTACAGTACATTATTCTGTTTATTTTTACTGTCTTCCCTTTATTCAACAATGGTGTTTTGGTAAGTTGTTAGGTGCACCATACGGCAGCAGGGAGGCTGAGCCCTCAGATGAGGCCATCAGTTCTCGTTTTCCCACGTTTTGAGGTGGCAGATTCAGCTGGTGTTTGTTAGAGCCTCAAAATTGAGCTGTACCATTCTGCTGCTAGCCTAGGATCATGCAGGAGGATTATACAACCATAGCTCCTCTTCAAACTTTTTTCTAGGAGACTCTCCTTTATTTCTAAACATAACTAAAGAAAGGGGAGAATGACACTTTCAAGGAATATTTACTTAATGGCTTTCAAAGGCTTCGGGGAAAAAATTCCTCATCAGCTCACAGGATGTAGAAAAGTGGCCAACTGATAGGGTCTCAGATTCTGGTAGATTCTGGAAAGTTGTAGAGGCCCTGTAATGCTTTTTCAGAGTTCAGCATGCTTGTCCAAAATCTCTGTAAGCTTTTCACACTGTAGTACAGCAAGTCTTAGGAAACTCATTGAGTCCATCACCTCCTACCTGTAATTTTGCAAGACTTCCCCAGGGGCTTGCTCCTTTGTCCCTCAGGCCCTGTGGTTTACAACTGCATGGGCAGAGCTGCGTGAATTTGGTAGTAGTACTGCACTCAGAGCTGTATATAATGAAGAGCTGCAGTTTGCTGGGCACAATGACCTCTGTTGGGATCCCTCTCTGTGTTGCAGGCAGAGCTAATGCATATGCAGCTGTTTTCCACTCAGGTACCATTATCTTCTGTAGGGGTCAAAGCCCCACTGCATTCTCTGGTTTTGTTGTTCTTTAGTACTGTTGGAGAACTTTCCAGCTCGTGCTGTTTCCCAGAACAGACACTGTCCCACTAACTCCAAACTATGGCTTCCCCCAGTTCAGAAAGAAAGATGCCTGGCATGCAAAAAGACTGTTTTCAATGAGGGTTCACCTGACTGCATTGCTGGACTTTGTGTGTGTGTGTGCCTTTTCTTTCTTAGTACGAAAACTCATATGACCTGTACATGGATTTTACACTGATTATTGCATTTCTGATAGGAAACCAGCAGCTTTTCTTTGTCAGTATTTTTCTCTTGGCATCTTTGTATCTAATTCTGTAGATATCCACTTTCTCTCTTTGATTCCAGGTGCATACATTAGTCTGCCATTGTTTTTGAATTAAATCTCCGTTCTGTATTTGCGCTTTACTTTTTTGGGGGGACAGCTTTTGACATGTCTGTAAGGGTTTAGAGAATAAAAAATAAGTTTTAGTTCTAACACCCTGAGATCTGTGTATTTCCATTCTGAGGTCCAAAGAGCCAAGCGAATAAAATGTTACTTGCTTATTCTTGATTTTCTTTCTTTAAATCTAGACCTCCTGGTGCCAAGAGAGTTGTTCTGAAATGAGACAGTCAGATAGAGATAATTATGTCCACATTTGTTGTTGTGTTTTCTTGACATCTCAATCAACCCCTGAAAATTTCAGGCTGCAAAGCAATCTAATCAGCAGTAGGTTCAATTTTAAAACTATTTTCTATGTTGAAAGATAGAGGTATCGTTCCTGGGAGACATCACTGATAAGCACTTGAATGTTGCAATTTGTAAAGAATATTTTAAAACGTCAAGCATAAAATTCTTGCTTCACATTTGATTATCAGAAAAAACCCTCAAATACTTGGTTTTTTTAATACAGTACAGGTGATAGAAATACCAATGAAAACCTTTACTTAACCATCACTTAAAATGGCTTGGCATGGAATGGTAGTAAATATGTCTATGCTGGTACTGGTTTCAAAATAATAGTAGCAGCAGGTATTTAACTGAATTCATTAGAAACAATTACTTTTGAATGCAGTTTCTGTTTGCTAACCATTCACTTGTCCAGGCTGGTTTCTTCAAGTGTATGTTTGTTAGCTATTTGAAGCAAACACCACCAGCCCTTAGGCTGTTTTAGAGATATTTGCAGCTCAAAGCATAATTTGTTACATCACACACATTGCTCTGTACTTTCCTGGATGTCAGAAACTACAGAAAACTTCACAACTAAAATGAATCAGACAGCCAAAAAGCCAAGGGGAGGAAAAAATTTGTAGGCAAAGTGAGGACGAGAGATTATGCAGCCTGCCAAAGCTTACAAAGGAAAATCTATGCTAGACTGGGAATTGGACCCAGACATCCTGAATGTCAGTCCAGCCATAACCACAAGACTATCCCTCTTCTGATTCACAAATACTATTACAAATTAACTAGCAGCTCCGATTCCTTGTGATACATTAGTCATAAACAGTGGAGTAAAAGTATTGCATTCTTTGTAAAAATGCAATACTTTGGGCTTTCCTTGGTACCAGTCAGCCTTTTCAACTACAGGGTCATTGACTGAACTGTGGGCTGCTGTTACCAGATTTAGATTTTGGCTATTTGTCATTGTTGTGTGTCTGTAGCCAGGACTCTCTCAGGATACTACTCTGTGACAAAGAGACTACACTGGTAAAAAGAGGATGTAGCATTCACATTTTAGCTGTCACAGCGTGGAATGATTCTTGTATTGCTGTTACCTGAATAAGTGCTGTTTCTTGCATATGTATGGTGTATATATACATCTGGGACACAGGCATGGGCCTTCAGAGTATTTTTAGATGACAGTGTATTATTTGAAGCCAATTGACCCTTTGCTTCAAGATTTTTGTGGCAACATCTCTTTATTGCAGCTGAATACCCCTGAAAATAGCTTTATAGCTTCTCAGAACCAAAGAGAAAATCCAAAAGGTGTCTCTGATCATCTAGAATGGTCTGAGCTTGCTCTCAAAACCTCACTTAAGTGTAAGATTTTAAAATCCCATGTTTAAGATCTCATGCCTGGTGAGGTACTCTCTGTCCAAGGACTGATTTGAGAAGAGGCTGCCTGTGCAGCTGATGCCAATATTAGTCCCAAAGAGCATCCATCTCAAACTCAAGTTCTAGGTAAGTATGATCTGTGGCTGACTTAGAGTCATAATAATAAATGGGAATCATGTGGCTCGGCAGGAGGAAATCTAACTATAATGCTGCTCACCATATTTTAGAGGAAAAATAGCTGTCAGACATGCAATGATCTAAGTCTGCTAGGAAATAACTCTATCTGTAGAGTGAACTTTGGGAAATCCCTTTGTCAAAGTCACTGACTAGTGACTGTAAAGAATCACAGAACAATAGATATTGTGATTGGAACAGCTGGAGAAGTCATCTAGTCCACCCACAGGATTATTCACAGATGTACTATCGCCAGCACATCATCTGGTCAGCCCTAACTCTGAATAGCTGTGTCCTGAAAACTGCCTAAATTGGATATTCTGTGACCTCTGTGGCCTGTCTGTTCCAAAGCTGCACTACCTTTATAGGAATTTCCTTCTTAATGTCCAGCTCCTTTGGCTCTTGTTCAGTGTTGTATCATCTGATTCTGCTGAGGAAAACGTGGATCTGTTGTGCTTGTAATTACCTTTCAGGCAGTTGCCGGCTGTTTGGTCAGCCTTCCCTTCACCTGCCTCAACATACCCTTGCCAATCATGTGCTCCAGGCTGCTGATCACTTCTGGCCAGTGGTAGACTTCTGCTGGACTCTCTCCAGTTTCCTCCCATCCCTCCGCAATGAACAGTGTGTCCTACGCAGCCTCATCAGCATCAGGCACAAGGGAAAAGAACTTTCCTAGATCTGCCAGCCATGCTGCTCCTAATGTAGTGCAGAACACAGCTGCCTCGTGGTGCCAACGCACGATCAGCTCATCCAGCATGACATCCACTGTAACCTCCTGACTTTCAGTATCTCCCAGTTCCCTCCCAGTGTGTAGGGATGCAGGGAGGTGTTCCAGCTCAGGTGAGGAACTTTGCATTTCTCTCTACGGGACTTCATGAGGTTTCTGTTGCTACAATCCTTATGTCTTTGAGGTGCCTCTCAGTTGAAGATGTCATTTGTTGTGTCAGTTGTCATAATTTTGCATCTTCCAATGATATACTGAGGGTGCACATCTCTATTATCCAGGTTGTTGTTGAATCATATGGACCACAGGATCAACCTCTTGTGCGCAACATTTATTCCTAGGTGTGAGCAGATGCTAAGCCTTTGATCATCACTACCTTCTCAGTCTTGTGGTCCAGCTGATTTTTAACCCATCCAGAAGTCCTTGGTTCCAACCCTGGCATCGAAGAGCCCAGAAGATAGCAGAGCTTTACCAATTCTAGGGATTTATAAAGCAGGACTGGGGGTATTGTTCCCTAAATTAATTCATAGAGATTCTCCAAAAAGACTGTCTGCAACAATATGGGGTTGATAAAGGAAAGACCATGTTCAAACTGGAATTAGGCATTTATGGAAGATAATGTGGCTCTCTTGCACTGGAAACTTCAAAATTGTTGCTTTTCCCTTCCCATTCTGCTATTGCTTCTTTCCTTACCTAAAAAAATTGAAATTTAGATTGATTGCGCAGTTTAAGGAGAGGGTATGAGGCCTGGGGTAGAGACAGTGAACTGATACCCTGCTAGCTACTGTCTACAGACCCAACAAACTGCAGTGAGAAAAGGCCACTTTCACCTTGTGTTGTCCAAACATGTTAACTCAAAACATCTTCTAGGAAAAATTACCTGGCATTCTGTCGTAACATTTAATTACAACAGAGTTATTTCCCCACCCCAGATAGATTGAAAGAGTTTCAAAAGGTTAACAAATGAAATTAATTAATCTTTAATTTTGTTTTGACTGCAAGTCCTTCTTCCTGGTGTGAAAACATGGGACCAAAAAACCCATTTACTGTCCAAATGTGCCTAGCTCTGGATTTGGACATTGCATATCCAAATTCTCTGCCTGTAGTCCGTATTTGTTAGCAGGAGGTCAGGGATTAAGACCACCTCACCTGTCCAGGTCAGAACTGCTATAAGGGGGCCTTTTATTAATTTATCCATTCCTTACCAGTCCTCTTTAGCATTCAGCTTCTCTTTGGTTCCTGTTAAGTTAAGGGGAATTACAAATCCATATGGTTGGGACAGAATGGATTCCTTCTTCCTCTGCAGACAGTAAGGAAAACTAGAGGAAGCATCAGTTTGTAATATAGGATGACCAAAGAAATCCTTAGCAATTATTTCATCACAACTGTGTAATTATGAGGATACAGCTTCCTCTCTACACCTGAGGAACTGCAGGGCTGAGCTATATCCCAGATGAGTGCCGTACCACTGAACAGTGCCAGAACTAAGTCCTAATGGAGAAGTTCCTCCTGTTGCTAAGCTGGCTGGGTGACCTACTTGTACTGTCACTGGATACTGAGCATCCTTGTTTGAGCACAAAGTTGGTATTATTGCTGATGCTCAGACTTATCAGCTATTTCTCCCGGCCACCCATGATAGGATTTAATCTCAAGTAATCTGAGGTGGAAATGAAACATGATGCAAAGCAACTTGGAGGGCATTTCACTTCAGACAGGCTTATTCAGTTTCCCCTGTGTGGCTGAGTTTACTGAATACCAAGCAAAAAACTTACTGGTAGAGCAATAGCTCTTCTCAGGGAAAAGAAGCCTCTCTCACAACACAGCAGTGCTATGGTGTGCTAATGCTGCAGGAGTTACTGGTCATGTGAGTGCATTTTCTAGAGCCAGGAGTAAGAGAAAACTGTGCAAGGCTGCATTTTATACAGAACATGTACTTACATTAACTTCCACTGATTAATCCTGGGCTATACATATTTTTTATTATATCAAAGCCCTGATCTGGAAAAACACGTGTGCTCTGCTGGTCCTAAATCCAGTCCTGCTGTACCTGTGGATTTCATTTTTAGTCTTAAGTGCTTGGCTGTGCAGCCCCCTGAGGAAATTCCTGTGTGGCTCCACCCTGTTGGAGCCCACCTTGTGTGTCTGTGCAGGTCTTCACAGGAGATGAGTATGCAGCCCACTGCACTTGTGCCTCCAGTCCCTCTTGATGTATTAACCTCCTGTGCTACGTACACCTAGGCAGCTCTCTGGAAGGGTTATCCTCAGTTTAAGGGTGTTTTTTCTCCATATTCCATCGCTTGCCTTCACAACTCTCCTCCCCTGCACCAGGCCTGAATGAGCCAATTCATTATCAGGCTGGTGGGAGCAATGGCTGGTTCCTCTGTTAGCCCCTATCTCTGCTTATCCAGCTGCCTTGTACTGGATATGTAGCTTCATATACAGATGACTTGCTGCAGTGAAGGAAGTTGCCCTGACCTTGCTTTTGTTCCTCTCCAAAAGCCAATTCAAAGGCACAAAACCAAACCCCCAACAAAGAGGTGAAGGAGATGGAGCCCAGAGGCAGTTTCCAGCTGTCTGATATCATCTCTCTCCACTAACATGAACCTCCTCAGGGACATAGGTCTGCAGACTGAGTTCCCAACACCCACTGTACATGGCAGGGACAACCTCTGGCCTTGGGGATGAACAGAGGGAAACTTCCCTTCAGCTCAGTCAACTGCTGCAATGAGGTGACTTTGAGTCCTCCATCTTTTGGTTACTTATTTTCTTGGCATTTTAGTGAAAGCCAGAGAATCTGTTTTCCATTTGCTGTACTTTTGCTGGAGACTGTAATTGCTCTTTGAACCTTCAGGAGCAGGAAACCCATTAAAGGCCCAAGAGAACAGGGATTCAGTGACAGCCAGCACATTCCTTAGCTCCTTTCATCCTGCAAGAGGAGAGTGCTTCTGGCTTCTCCAGAAGGGATATTACTAAATTTTGTTCAAATTTAAGGCTGACTTCAAGAGTAATTTTACCACTCACCTTATAGTTATCATTATTCCCGCTATTTGCGTTATTATCTTCATGGCTATTAACACAGAAATATCTATGGGGAGGTCATTATAGAAAACCCAAGTATCCAGCTTGCCTTTCAGTATCTTTCAGACTGTAATGTCAGATATAATAACAAGAAAATCTGAGCTGTGGGCATGACATATCAAACTGTGGAAAACTGTTCGTCGGGGCTTTTAAGGAGCCTCTGGAAAAGAGAAATGAGAAGGCTGCAATTGTATGGAAAATAAGAGCTGCCTGTTTCAGGTAGAAAAAGTATGAAAAATCTTTCATGCATGATCATACACCTTTAATGGTGCAGCTGCCACCCAGTAAGATTATTTCTTTTTTTGAAGAAGTGTCTTGGCTCAGAATAAGTGGGATTGGCATGTTGCTGGATTGTTCTGGTTGTGCATCCCCTCTGTGAACTGCTGATAATCTTCCAGAAAGTGGGAAGTGAGTTGCTGTCGCTTTGCCTCAGTACAGTGTGTCCTGCAATGACTTTCTGCTGCATGAGACCCTGAGGGTACCTAGTTGGCTGTGTCTGAGTCTGTCCCATAGACTCGGGAGCGGGAGAGAAGGAAGCAGCGCAGCGCAGAGAGAAAAGTGTAAGCCTCAGAAGGTACTTCTAAGAAAATAATGGTAGACTGGGGCAGGAAGGCACAGATGTTCTGAGCCTGAAAACTGAGAATGAGGAG
The DNA here is from genome assembly GCA_013389985.1 of Dryoscopus gambensis. Taxonomy (NCBI): domain Eukaryota; kingdom Metazoa; phylum Chordata; class Aves; order Passeriformes; family Malaconotidae; genus Dryoscopus; species Dryoscopus gambensis. Next base: position 230,897 of record WEIT01035992.1, on the reverse strand, counting down.
TTGGATCAGGTGCAATGAAAGAAACAAAAGAGATTATTTTAAGGATGACCCTGCTGAAGTTTGTTTGTTATGTTAGTGAACTTCACAAGAGCTAGTCCTGTGCCAGGTTTTAGCCCCTTCAGTAGTTGGCTCTGTGCCACTTAAGTTACACAAATCTTCACTGAAGCAAATATAATAATCTGGTGAAATTATCTCAGTGCACAAGAGTATAAGTGAAGTGGTTGACACTGCTGCCCTATCCTCTGCTGAAACGGTAAAAGGAAAGGAAGCAGGGGACATGAGTATGTCCCATGTGTCAGGAAGATGTCAGAAAGGCCTTGAGACTTCTCCAGCTGATGTCTGGGAGTGGGTCCTGCTGAAGGGGAGCTAGACAGACCATCTTAGTGATGGCAATACTTGCAGAAGAACTGTCACTTCTTTTCTGTATTTCTCCTTATGCGAGACCAAAAAAGGATTTTGCAAGGCAGTGACATGAAGCAAAGCCTGTCATGCATGCTCTGTGTGTCCAACAGAGACGCTGACATATTTGCAGTGGTACCGGGTTAGGAAGGAGCCTGTGCTGAACATCACAGTAACCATTTGCTTCCCATAGAAGATAGCACTTTGCCTATGGCAGCTTTTCTGCAATGAACCAATGGGTAGCTCAGCTCTGCAGTTTACAGCAACAGCCACGTTCTGAGAGTGAGGAACCTTTGCTGGAATCCCTCCAAATTCCTTTATCTCCAAATAATCTAGCATAAAGGGAAAGGAGAAAGCACTGGTTCTGGTTCTCGGCATTGTCCAGATACCCATCTCCTCCCTTACTCATTCTTCTTATACTCCAGGTTTCTTTAAATGAGGACATATAGAATCACGGAATTGTTTAGGTGGGAGAAGACCTCTAAGATAAAGTCCAGCCATTACCTAACACTGCCAAGTCCACCACTAAACCATGTCCCTAAGCGCCACATCTACCTGTGCTGCATATTGCACACAAAATGCCGGCATAAAAAATGTGTAATGGTTGTGGAGTCAAGTGCTTAGAAATCGAGGAAATCCAGGATGAAAGTTACCTGGACAACATCTGAGCATCACTTGATGGCTACTCATGGCTGTGGAAGCCTCACAAGGGCTCTCTGCAGTACCCCCTGCCTCATGCATTGTGGGACATAGATGGCAGTGCTCACTAGAGGAAAAGGGACTGCAGAGGGACAAGAGTCATCATGGGACTGGAGGGATGGCCTGCTGCCCTGCAGAGCTGGCCAGTGTTCTTGTCATCCAGCGTGCTGCTGGGCAAGTTAGCCAGATTCCCCACGGGTGACTGTGACAAGGCAGTCCATTGCTTTCTGCGTGCCTGACATACCCTCCAGTCCCAGGCTGTGCTCTGAAGCCAAGAAGGGTTATTTTTATTATGAATTGATTCCCTGATCCTATTTTCAGAACAGGCCCAAAACTGAAAGTGTGTGTTGTGAGATTCAGTATAGGGCCAGGGTGGGAGGGCAAGGGCTCTGCAGACCAGGGTGGAAGCTACTGAAGCTGGCATTGCAGCCAGAGCCCCTGAATGGTTGAGCCACAGCCGACTTATAAAAGGGAATGAACACTTGCAACTGCACCTGGACTTTGTGCTTTGAATATAAAGTGCTGCAGCATGGTAGAAACTGAAAATCCAAGTCCTTATCATTCTGTATCAAGTACAAAAATCTTCTGACTTGGTACTTTCAGCAGGCAGCCTCTTATTTACAAAATACATAATATCTACTGTACTGCTGTGAAAACAAATTTGTCGATGTCTCTGAAACAGATATCATATCTTGCTGAATGCCATGATCTCAAAAGAGGTTTTAGTCATTCTACTCTAAGAACTTTGTTTAAATCCTATGTACTAGAGAAGATCTAAGTTCATCCACTGAACAGAAGGACAAAGCTAAGTATGTTTATTTTTTTTAATTGCTGAAATTCTGGGACAGGAATCCTGTGAAACAAATGATCTACATTGCATGGCTCAGAGAATGGATATTAAAACTTCAGTGTTAACCCTTGTACAGGCATTTCCCATGGGCAATTCCTGGCTTTGCAACTACAGTAGTATTTGAATGTTGTTTTTGCACTCAAACAATACATTTACAGTCATCTTTGTTTGTAGCCTACCAGTCCCTGCTAACCTACAACCTTCTCAACTGAAAATGTTTTGTTTTAACTAATAGTCAGCCACAAGCTCAATTAAGCCAGAGCAAATCTTGTATATAGACAGCTTTTCTTGGAGTAAGTGGTTTATTTGATTTGGCTTCCTTTGCCTTTTTTTTGGTACAGGAAAAATTATGAAACATGTGAACATCTCTCATCATCTTTATAATCTACAAACCCTTCTGGATGGACTTACTAGCACATCCCTGGAGAGAAAGCAGGTCTGTGTGGGAGCTGGAGTATGTCTGAGATGGTGGCTGATGACCTGTTGTCAGATTTTTTTCAGAATCAAAGTTCAGCAACCCTTCTGATGTGGCAGCCTTTTAGTACTGGAAATTTTAAAATAATTTTTGATTGAAAAACAAAAAGAGTTTAAGAAAAATAGTATTTTAAAACTTTTTTGTTTTCTTTGCCTTCTCTTAGCTTTCTGCTCCTTGTTTACCACTTTGAAGTAAAGGAACCAGATTCTTTCTCCCTATGAAAGGTTTAAAACAGGTTAAAGCACCAGCTTAGGATTTTTCTTCAGTAATAACCAACAAACAAAGCTAAATCCTTCTGCAAAATAACAAATTTAATCGGACAGGCAGCTTTGCACCAGCTTCCACCGATCTGCTGCCCACTGCAGAGGCACAGGAACTGAGGGGGCCATAGACGCTCTTCAGGGAGACTGGCCGTGCTCCAGCACCAGCCTGCCCAGCAGATAAAGGCTCCAGCCTGTTGGGAACATGCAGCAAAGTGTGTGACTGTCCCACTGGTGGTCAGTGTGGGGAAACTATTAGAAGAATGCGTAGCTCAACAAGCCTCTACACACATGCCTCTGTTTTTTCACTTGAGATAAGATTTCGTGTTATGAATTCTCAGGGCTTCCCCTGTTTTCCTGGGCAGAGAAATCCTGAATTAACCCGGCAAACGATGAAAGGGGCCCATAACATGGGACACAGGCAGGCCTTGTCATCTGAGGCACCTGGCAATCCATTAGGGAAGAGTTTTACAAAGCAGGGAACTGTCACTCTCGGCACAGCTGTCCCTGCAGAGTGCGGACAGTAGCTCCTGCAGCCCCATCCATGTGAAGTTCAGGTTACCTGAGCTGGGTTTAACAGCACTGTGGGCTGCTCAGAGCCCAGTGCAGACTCCAGCCCTGAGCAGTTCCTGGGCTGAGGATGTTTGCTAACAGCTCGCCTGTGAACTGCCCAGCCTCGGTTATCAGCACGCGCTCCAGGCAGGTTACAGCGAGTTCGAGCTTGCCTGCGTGACCCGGGGGCTGGCCCCTGATTACAATGTCACTGTATGCTCAGCTCCACACCCCCTCCTGCGCTGGCTCCTTTGACAGACCACTTAAAACACACAGCACATTTCTGAAAGGAAGGAACAATCCCCCACTCCACTCAGAGGCTAATGGAGAAAAGTCTTGTTCAAATACAAGTGCACGAAGTGCTTCAAAGTCATTTTCTTGAAAATGGCTGGGAGTAATTTTGTTCTTTGCTGCAGAACTTTTTCTTACTCTTTATTTATATAAATACTTGCAACAATGGCTAATTGTCAGAAAAATGTAAGCTATTTCTTAGCAGGATTCTTGTCTGCCCGTTTCTACATTCCAAACTTCTGTCTTTATAGCTGAGGTCTTGACTAAATTATATAGCTCAGTACTGAGCTAGGTACTGCCTCTCCAGAATGAGCCTGTTGGGACTGACAAGCATTCTTGTTAAAAGCCTGCAATAAAATAATCTGTTCCTAATGACTTACTCTTGGCTCTGGCAACTATTTGTGTGTATATGCCCCAAGTTACGTTAGTGTGGAAGTAATAGATCTCAGAGAGCTTGTAGTGTTGTATATGATACTCACACAATAAGCCTATGGCCATGACATCACTGCCCTTGTTCTGGGCGCCAGTGATGTTGTAGCCAAAAAAAGCGTAACTGAGAGCACAGCTCATTGTTCCTCTCAGCTGCTAAGGCCGTATTGACTTTGTGAGTCACACTCAGCATGCAGGGGTGACACATTCCCCCATTAGTGTTACTAATTCCCTGGTTTGAGAAGGGAATAGTGCTTGCTCTAAGAAAACAGGGAGGGGGTGGAGAAGCATTGGAACTCACAAACTCACTAGCATCTGAAGTCCTGTCTGAGTTCATTTCTGAGTTCATTTGCAGCACAGATATGACAGTAGGATCTTAAATTGTTATAAGCAGAGGATGGCCCTGAGGCTTATATAGGACAACTACTACTTTTTGTGAATCCTAGTGAGAGGCTCAGGCTGACTGCAAGATACAAGGAACTAACTTGGACACTGTGTTTTCCTTTCCATTTTGTTGGCTGACCAGCAAGGAGGCCCAGAGGGATGGAGAGCTATAGGGACAGAATTGCTCTACTAGCCTCAGTTGGAGGGAAAAGAGGTGAAAAAGCCTAGAGGTGGGCTTAACACTGATCAACGTATGCTAGCACATATGGGAGGATTTGTGTAAGAAAACATCATCATCATCATGATAAAAATGAGGATAATGAGGATGATCAAGTGTGAAAAGCTGGGACTAGCTGTGCCATGGTAGATGACCACCCTTAGCTTCATGTAATGGTTTGCAGTCTTGGCTGATATAAATAGAGCAAACTAGAGGACCAGGAAAGTCTGTTGAAGGAGTTGACTTTGAGCAACAAAAAGCCAGGACCCAGTGAGGATTAGGAGTGCTTAACAGGAGCTGCATGTGGTGGGAGATGCTTAGCTGCAGCCACTTAAGAGGAGCTGCTAAAGGAGTTAGAATAGCTGCAAGAAGCAGCAAGCCGGAGGGACTGGTCAGGGGTTCCTATCGTATCTCAGCTCCAGCTTGAGGAAGGCTTTGCTACCCAGCAGGTGTGTGGCAGTCCCCCTGAACTGTCAGCTGTGAGTGGAGTGTTTCCAGAGCAGGGGAGCAATGGTCTACTCTAGCAGCTGTGCCAGCAAGCAGTGAGAAAGGGCTTTGGCAAGTATCGTTTTGGGAGCTGGTGGATGCCTGTTATCTTGTTTATGTTCCTTTGTCCTTTTCTTCTTTATCTCCAAAACAGTGCTGTTCTGCTAAGCCATTTATGATTTGTGAGCAAGGAAGCAGAACTCTCTGAACACTCAGTTAATTTATTTTTCTCAGGTTGGAAGCTGGAACACAGAATTCTGTTTATTAATGAAATTGAACTGCCCTTGCTGCTGTCAATCAGTCTGGCAGGAAGGGTACATTTATTCCTTCCTTAATTTTTTAATCCTTCCCTTCTCGTATACTTGAGGCAGGAGTGAGGAAAGCTGCTTATTGCTTGTGTTTGAGTTCTTTGCATACTTGATGAGCCTCTAGTGAAAGTCTGCATGAGGGGCCATTGGGAGGTTGGTATCACAAACCTGGGGTTTCACTTTACATACAGGAAAAACAAAAAGGGCCTGAGCCCTTGGCAGCCTGGCAGCTTTTAAACCTCTCCTAAGCAGAGCCTGAATTCTTGACTGCTCTGAGATGTGCTCACCATGTGTGGCTGCAGTATGCAAAGGTGTGTAGAAACTGGATATAAAACAACTCATGTGAGTGGCAGCACCGGTCTAAACCCAACAGCCTGACCTTCTAAGGTCAAACGTGCCCTGGCAAGACCCTGGATAAATACCCAGCAAGTGAAGGACACGCCAGCACTGATGCACTGCACTGCGGTTCCCAGTGCTAGCCAGAGGAATGTGAGGTGAGTGTGCCCCCACACTGCCACGTCTCTCTAGGACACTGCCAAGGGATTCTAAGTTCCACCTGGGAGGCCTAGGAGAGGAAGTAAGTGCCTTTGGTTATGTCCCTGCTGTAAGTGGGGCCAGAGGTACACTTTGATGATGCCATAAGCATTGCACAGAGCCTTTGGGAAAGCCCTTTACAGCTGGCCCACAGCCATCTGTGAAACAGCTTCTGTTCTGATGGCCATTCTGGTGACTGCACTTTCAGAGCAGCAGTATGAAAATATTTGTTACATTTGAAGCCTTTGGAGTCCAAGACTGCTTTTTGCTCAGAACAGTTTGGAACGATGTCTAACATACCAGACTGCTCTCAAGCCTGAGAGACTCTTTGAGCAGTAGTCAGGACTGGCAGAAGCAAATTGAAGCAGGCAGAGAGTGGAAGGCTGGCCTGAGGCTGTCTGTACAGCCCTGAAGGAGTCAGCTGCAGTGAAAGGATTATTTGGGGAGACGGATCCAGATCTTGTGATACTTGCTTTCTAGCACAGGGTGAGAAGAGCCTGTCTCCAACCTAAGAACAGCAGTCCCCTTGCAGGTAACTCTCTGTGATCACAAAGACACATTTGTCTATTCTGTCATCACCCCCCAGGTATTTGTACCTAGACTCTAGTGCCATCTGCCCCCCATAAAAGCTGACCCCCACGTGCTGCTTTTTTCACATGGACTTGATCTATTCCCATGTTTCTCTATCCTTGCTAAAGGAAAGTGTTTCCTAAAGCCTAGCCCAAATGACTTTCACCATTATGAGCCCTTTCACCTCGATGCTCTTCTTGGATTCCCTTATATAAGATTATGAGGTGTTCAACCTACTACATCTTTGACTTTCTGAATTCCCTCTTCAGAATGGTATATTCTGCTCATTTCCCACAAACGGGAAGGCTCCATGCATAAGATGCTGCAGAAAGCCTTTGCCCCCACCCAAAGTCTTGTTTTTCAGAGTGACGCACACCCCGCTCTGCTATTACTTAATTAGAAGTGAAGTCACCGCTTTCCTCCCCTTCAAACTGCTCCACCCTCAGTCAGGAGGTCTGCTTCTCCACCCTTTGGCAAAACAGCTGTTTGGGGGTGGAAGTGAGTTCAGGGGTGGTGTTGACCAGCCTCTCATATGGGGAGAAAAAAAACAACTAGTCTAGTCCTATCAAAGGGCTGCTTTAGAGCTGGGAACAGCCCTGACAGCCTTCCCTGCTTCTGTGTTTGTGTGTATTTCATGTGAGCACAAGTTAATAAGATCATTCATGTCAGTCCGTGGGGCTAGCTTAGGATGCAAAGAAGAGTGTGAGCACAGCAAACCATTTGGCTGTTCTTTAACTGTCTTTTTCCTCACTCCAGAAGAAAGTTTTCAATGGAAGTCCCACCCTCCTCCTTCAGCAGATAGGAAGAGGCAGAGAAGTTGCTGTGTGCAGTGGTGTGATGTGGGTCTAAGTTCTCTCTGCTCTGCTCAGACCTTGCTCACAAGCAGTGGGAAGACAGCCCCTAGCAGCTGGGGGCAGCAGCATGATTTTGCCTTACCTCTCTCAGTGTGAGCTCAAGTAGCCCAGAAGCTGCCCTAAATATACTCCAGCATCCAGCAGTCCCTTAGGGACCATCTGCCAACTAAGCATGCCTGGAACACAATGTGGTGCAGCCACTCTTCCTTCCCACCCTTGACATGCCCTTCCTGGCATGCTGGTGGTTATTCTGGCTGTCTGCTCACTGGAGACTTTACTGAGACGGAGAAACCACAGGCAAGTGAGGGAGGCCTGGATTACGTTCTCTATCCTTGGAAGAAAGAGTGTTGACAATTGGGGCCTCAGCATCATGGGGAAGGCTTTCAGGGAATTCGTTCACTCCAAGAGGTGTTATGTCACTCCAGAACTTCTGTGTTTAAAGGGTGAAGACTGCAAATGTGTGTTCAGAAAAGAAATTTTATCATGCAAGGAAGTACAAAAAATGTGAGGGAAACTCGTCATGGTAGGGGAGGCAAATATTTCAACTGGTTCATGCAAAGGGTGACAACTGGAAAGGACCTCTCCCATAAAAAGGGCAAACAGATGGTGAGGGACAGAATGCAAAAGCAGAAGGTCTGGCAAGTGAGGAGGCAGGTGGTAGGTCTGGTGGTCAGGATGGCCAGCTGTCCTGGGTGTGGGGGACTGGACCTTCACCTGCTGTAGAGCAAATGTAGTTTTGTTCCAGCTTTGTTGGGACCAGCGGAGGAACTCTCTGTGTACATAGCTACTTTTCTGATGTCTCCTGCTTCAGCCAGTCTGTACCAGTTCATGGCTACTGTTCTACTGTGCTAAAGCAATTTATACTCCAGTCTCGGTTTTCCCTGCTTCGCAGGCATTTCCTGGCTGAAGCAGCTGCTAGCTCTGCTGTGCTCACTCAGATGCTTTATGATCATTTACTCCTAAATAATCAACTCAAAAGCAGCAAAGAGAGAAACTAGGGATCCCACACATTTTTTTTATTTGTTTATATAGAGGCAGCACCTCACTCAAATACTAACAATCCCCATCGTGCCAGGTGCTACACAAAACTGGAACGAAGTCTGTCTCCCAGAGGGACAGTAATTTTCAGATTAGCTGAGGCAGACGGAGCGCAAAGATGCAATGAGCTAATACTGGTTAATTCCAGTGGTCTAGGACTTCAGCTTGCATTGTTACAGAGCTCACATTCCTGGGTCAGAGAAACCATATTTTTGGGAAGGTTCAGTGGAAATGGTTTTGGGACTGTACCAAAGCCCTCCCAGGATTCCAGTTTTCTTAGTCTTAGCCTCAAAGGAATTTACAGCTGGCTCAGGCAGAACTGGAAGTCCCCACAGGAAGGATTTTGTTGATATTCGGTCTTTGGAGGACAGTGAGCTTCTCTGTGAAAGGCAACACACATATCTGTCCGTGCCCACAGCACCACACCCACTACTCCTCCAAAACACGTAGTTTCAAGGGCTCACATGACCACATCCATCTGTTCAGGGATTACTAGGATAACCTGGAGATGGGGTGTGTGGGGGGGAGGTTCCCCCCATTCATTCCTTCAGTTTAAGCAGGACTTATCTCTGTCTGAAAGTCGAACAAGCTGCCAACACTTCTTAAAAATTAAGGGACCTTCAGCAACCAGCAGGGCACCCAGGAAAAAGCAGCTCATGAGCAGACTGACTGCTTCTGGCCAGCCGCACAGGGTGCTACAGGCAGTCTTGTCCAAGATACCCTAGTCAGTCTTTTATTTCTGGTCCAACACAAAACCAGAGGTGTCTGTCTAATTAATAACATAAATCCGGCCTCTGTCAGCTCAAGAAATACTACTTTTCTATCCTTGAGAGACATAATAACTACTTTTTTTCTCCTCCTAATCAGCTTCTCAGATTCCTCACCTGACTCTAAGACTTTTTAAATCAATCAACTGGAAATAAGGTTAGTGACTTGATTTCTAGGCCCTGAATTAAATTTTCTTACGGAGCAGAGCCAGCATCTCTTCCAGATCCCTTCAGGGCCCATATGCCTGTTTACTGTCCACAGTCCCACACCTCCATCACTTAGAGCATACACTTTGTGCCTGCAGAGCATCCTCTACAGATTTGTATATGAAGAGGAGGGGCAATCAGGACAGGGAATCCAGGAGAAATTTAGGGGAAGAAAAAGAGTCACCTGTTGCTTATGTTTCCAGGAAAACTTGGTTGAGACAGGAGGAGTCATCCCCACCCTTTTTTCTTTCTTTTGTACCCTGTGGTACCTCTGGACATCAGACTCATGATGAACTGTAAAGCAAACTTCATGGCAGATAAAGCGTTGACATTAATTCACCACAGGAGTGTAAAGCGGGTAAGACTCAGAGTTCCATGAATGTGATACCTGCAGTCCGAATGCCACATGCTGCCAGCTCCTTCACCCCTGGCATGGCACATTTATTGCCACTATGTTCATTTTAAACCCTCTCTAAACATGTACTTGATCCCCTTTCGCAGGGACTCACCCTGCCTGCTATGTATCCGTACAGTGTTTGGGACAATGTGGTTTTGGTTTTTTTAACAAGTAGCAATGCCAAAAAATAATGAAAGCATATCAGTCATAGTCTGCATAGGAAAGGCAGTGTCCATGGGATGATAACATCTTTGGTGGTTACCATAAAATTTTAAAGAATAAGTCATTCCCCTCGTATACTTTAAAAAAATCTCATAAACTTGGTATGCTAAGAACTTCTAATATGAATAGATCTCCCTTATTTGGAAAAAAAGCAAATTATGCTTCCAGCTTCATGATCCCACTTCATTTCTTGATATTTGACCTGCAGATTAGAGGTTTTCACGTCATCTGTCAGCCCACAGAGAGTATCCCAAGGTTCAGTGTGTGAGAGAGATAGGAAAGGAACATTAGGAGCAGGCCAACCACAAATAGCTAAAATTAGCTATGAGAACTGGAGTGCTGAGGTCTCTGAGGAACACTAGTCAAAGGAAGAAAATGGTTGTTTGCTAAACTCCCACTTATTCTTCTGCCTCTGAGGACTCCTGGCTCACATCCCTGCCCAGACATCCTACATGGCTATTTAAGAGGATTTCCCCCGCCCCTTCCCCCTCCATTGGCCATAATTTTCCTCTTTTGTAACTGCAGTACAGAGTGATATGGAATTCCTGCTCCAGCAGCAAGATTCTGACTGGAAACAGGAAACAGGGGGACTCTGCAGAGCTCAGCTTCTGCGACAACACGGACGTCACACCCACGTGCAGACAGGGATGCTTCTCACATATGGCAATGATCAGCAGCTCCCCTTTTCCCTCTCCTTCCCTCTTCCCCAGCAGGGCTTACAAAGCCCTAGAGGGGCCATATATTGAGTTAGAAACAGTCTTTAGGAAGCACGGCTGTGTGAGGCCTCAGTTATGATGGAACATGATTTCTTGCATAATTCTTTCAGATTCTCTGAGGCCAGTAAATTTGAGACTGTAAATCTTCATGTGAACAGAGCATATGGCCTTAGAATAAGCCATGGAGTGAATTACAAAGAGACAGCCCCTCTTCTTCAGAATCTGATTAAGGGAATCCTTTGAGAACTATCCCTTACACGCAGCCACAGGCATGGCTTTAAAGACTGCCCTCCCTCCTTCTTCCCCGAAATGCCTGATGGAATAAGTTGGGGTTTTTTGGCAGCACCAGGTTCTCCACTTTCTCCTTCCTATTTTTAAAAGCCTTTTCTCAAAATAAAACCAAATGGCTATGACTGCCTAATCCTTCAGATTATAATTTCAGGGAAAAAAGAATAAAAAGATTGTTAAAAGTCATTGCATTGATACTTGTGGAAACACCTTAGGGGAGTTGGAGACACTGTCTAAGCTAAGGAGGTGGGTTCTGGAGGAGCAGGAGGAGGAGAAAATGCTCTTGCATTCACTAGGAGTGAGTACTGGTTTCCTCCAGCCAGCTCTCTGTAGTGCTATTGCTTACATCCATATACAGATTATGCTGTGTTAGCCTCTCCAGGCTAAGGTGCCATTACATATGATGTTCAAAGGTGAAATTTTATTCTGGATGGGGAAGTCAATTTCAAATGAAGTAAAAAATTCCCTTCCTAGTTTGCTCCTTCTCTTTTCTTGAGGCAGACTGTGCTCTTCTTGATGATCCTGCTTCTTTGGCACAAAAGTGACTTTGTGTAAGTATCACTTGGAGAAGGTTTTCTCCAGCAATAGCTCATTCAATCTCAGCACTGGGAGGGATAATTGAAATGCCTTCAGTAGGTACACCCACAGCTGTCCTGTGAGGAAAGGGAGACAAGATTGGTGCCTTCTGTCCTAGCTGCCCTAAGGATTTGTTGGCATTGAGCAGACATCCACCCCTGCCTTCCCATTCCACTCACTGGTCTCGCGGTGGTTCTGCTGAACTTTAACTGAGGGAAAAGGAAGCAAGATTTTGGTTAAAAAAATGCTGGGTTTTAATCTAGGGGACATAAAGACACAGCTTAAATGAAAGCACATAAAATGCTTGTCTATCTACTGTCAGGTGCTGGGGAAAGTGCTGGAGAATGGTATCTCTGTTGGTAGAAACTGCTGTTGCTCAGCCCTTTGTTTATTATTTTCCATTAATTATCCCATGATTAAAACTGTATATTCCTCCCATGCATTGCATAACTTTCACTCTGAGAGCACTTTCCTCACTGACCTCAGCTAGGTGTCTAGGGAGAACCCTCCTGCCTCCCTGGCTTGTGTGGTGAGAGTTCAATCTCTTCTTGCAGTTACAGAGGAGAGGAGAGGGAGAGATAGAGGAGAGGGAGAAGAGAGAATGTGCTGTGCTAAGCTACTATTGGACACCTGCTCCTGCTAAAAGTGTTCAGTACCTCTCCAACCTCTTAGCACTTGAGATGACCCACTGCTTTGGAGCAGTCCAGGATCCCACAGCAGGGAACTTGGGATAATGCCAACCCCCTGGTCAACACTCTGTGCAAGATGTGGTGCTACAGCTACTAAGAGCAAAGCTACAGAGAGGTGTTTTCTTGCTCAGAGCACATGGTCAAGCTTTGGTACCTTCACAGTTAACTCCTGACATGTAATCTGTACATACAGACTACACCTTCCTGGTTCCTGCCAGCTCTGGGTAGTTCTCACTGAAACACCCCTCAGAAGCACACAGAAAGGCACAGCTAAGGGATAGAGGCTGTGACATTAAAGGAAGGGGGAAGAGGGGCTGTGGATTGTTACCTCTATCTTCAGTGGAGAAAGAATACTATTTTTGCACATCTGTGCTAAATCAAACACTGATTTTTTCACTCCTGACATTAATACATTAGGCGTGGAACTCACACTGCTGACCTGAAAAGTTCCTTTGAGGAATGCATTACTCTTCACTGGGAAAGAGCAAGACAATAAACAAATAAGAGTCCTCACTTTAGACTGCAGATCTACCGTCTCCTCATCTTTTGTCTCACACCATATGCCAAGATTTATGGAGAAAAATTCCAAAAGAGTGAGGAAACTGAAGTGCTGCCTTTTGCTCTAGAGAAGAAAGAGATCCGTCCTTGAGATCTCACATCGGAAATTCCCCAGCTTCTCCTGGCTGGGACCGTGAGTCTGAGGGAAGGGCCTGATGTAAGTGAGCAGTCAGCTACTGTTTAGAATACAGCATTGATTTGGGAACACAGGAAGAAAAGCATTGAAAAAGTCAGTTTGGATTTATAAGAAAAATCCTATGCCGAGGCAACAATCTCTGTTGGGATTTCCACACAGAGAAGCTGCTTCTCACTTTTGACATTGTGTGCTGGCATGCATGACAGGAATCACTGAGTTCATTCCCTGCTGGGACACTCTCCTTGTCATTAGAGACTGTCCTTGTAACTAATACCTTAATTTGCAGTTTCAGGTGAGAGACTGGTAACACCTGCACGATGGGGATGAAGAGACTGGCTTATTCTGACAGGAAGTTTCTGAAGGTTGTGCAGGGAGAAGCAACTCGAGACAGCAACTTTTCCAGCACTCGCACCTGTTCTGCAGGTAAGAAAAGACCCTTCCTTCACACCTGACAGTCCAATACTATCTCTAGGCTCATTAAAGAAATAAAAAGAGGGAATGCTGACCCCCTGGTGCTGCTCTTTCTGCTTCTCACAAGTATGGAGATTTCAGGGGATTCCAACATGCTCTAAAACAAGTGATACATCTTAGGGACTGGCATATGGAGGGACTGCAGCTCTGATAGCCTCAGGATGGTCTAAGAGATACAGGATTACTGCCTCCTGCCTGGGATCTTTCTCTACCTCCCTATACTCACACAGGGTTGTGGAGGCAGCTGTATCCTGACAGTGCCCTCTGATGAGAAGGAGAGAAAGATTATGCTGAGAGATGAGGAAGCAGGCTCAGCCCATGCCTTCAGAAGGCTGGGGAGAGGCAGAGAGATGAGGGAAGAAGGATCTAGTTGCTCAACATGCCAAAAAGGCCATGTCTTCAGGTCAGTCAGCTCCCCTCCCGAGTAAGGCTGTATTCAGGTCTCGTGCTCCTCTGTGGCCAATCATCTCTGTGAAAAGCCAGGCCAGGTCTTGAGATAAAACCAGTGGTCAGCCACCTTCAGTAAAAAAAATTGGAAAAGATGAAAATGAAATTCTGGAGTCTGCCAGGAAGACCGAAAAGCACCAAGATAGTCCCTCACCCCTGCCAAGCAGAGCAAGACCTCATCACTGGGAGGGCAACCAGTTGTGAGCAGAGAGACATGCGAGGCTGCCAGGCTCTCTGCTAAACGTCAGGGAGCTGCTTGGAACCCCACAAATACACACAGCAACCACAGTGGCCAGTACTCAAATGCAAACCCTCTCTCACAGATAGAGACATTTCCTGTGCAGTACCTTGAAGGAGGCACTTCGAGATTCTGATTGCAGTGAGAGATAGAGAATGTATAAGTGCTGTCCCACACTTGAATTTGAGCAAGACATTAAGGCTACAGTGAGAGAAGGCAATGAAATCTCTGACAACCACACCGACCTTTAGGCTCTTGTCTCATCAAAAGAAAGACTTGCCCCATAGCTGCTCATGGAGCTGATGCAGGGAGCAGATGTTACTGCTTTTCTGTGTCTAGCCCTTCTTCCTCAAACTCCCCTCAAAGGCTTTTACAGAGATATTGTCTTCTTCAAGTTACGTGGATTGAAATGTCAAACCTCGACTGTAGCCATGAATCTGCTCATGAACTCTGCTGGCTGCAATGCCACAGAGCTGCCTTAAAGCTCTCTTAAAAATGTGAGGCATTCCAGTCATTTTAATTACTGTGCATTGCATAAGCCAGAAACCAGTTCACACAAAGGAACAACAGAAAAGTGGTTTTCAATTGCTCTCACTCTCTTCTGTATTTAGTGCAGCCTCCAAAGCTCTGGGAACACCAGTTCTTATTACCATTTTAAGCACTTCATCTATTTGAAATCTCTTTGTTCAGTCACTTAAAGCTATTGATGCAGTTTTGAAGGGTTTAAAAAAGAAAATCAAAACTTCAATTTGGAAATGGCTACAGCAGCAGGAAAGCAAAACAAGAGAAATGGAAAGACTTATTATAAACAAAAATGAGAGAAAATGAACTGCTTGGAATGAGGTATAGGCAGGTAGAACCAAGCAAATCACGTCGTGTCCTTCCCTCCTGGATTCTGCCAGACCATCTAATCACAGCCTCCTGGCTTGAACCCTGCATGGTACTGAGCCCTTTGGCCCTGGTCCAGAAGTGCACTTAAACTTACATTTAACTTTGTGTATGTAAATGGTTCTGTTGACTTCAGTAGAGCATCTTGTGTGCTGAAAGTTGAACATGTGCCTTAGTGTTTTGCTGGATTTGGGCCAAAGAGCACAGTCATGTGCAGGAAACATTTTCAGCTTGATAAGGCTGTTAAAAGATATTTCCTGGTTACTCTTCTGCAGCTGATGCCACATCACAGCCTGACTGGAGGATCCCCACACTACCGAGAGGGTGATTTCATATTCCACAACCCTTTATAATGTAATATTCCTGGAAACACATGGTGCCTGCCGTCTGCTCCAGGCTGGGTGATCTCAGTGGGCACAATTTGTAAAGGATCCTTGAAGACTGAACACAGGATAGAGCTGTTAGGGCTGATGAAGACTTAATGGTGTACCTCCAATGAAAAGCTTGGGAGTGGGATGGAGTGTTACCTATGTCTGGCTTGCTCACAGGAAGGTGACATAATTCCTTTGCAATCTCAGAGAAAGAGATCAAATGAATTTTTTTTGTATGTATTTATAGAATCAAAGACATTTTTGAAGAAGGAGTTTCTCATTTTAAATAGCATATAAAGTTCACTGATACAATGGTGGAATTAATAGGATCTAAAACTGGAGTGTTACCAACCACCACATGGGACATTTGTTAGGGTATTTTTCTCTGGTGGTAGTTTTTCTCTCTCTCACTCTTTCTCTCAACCCTCTGCCTTTTTTTTTCTTTTTTTTTTTCCTCTTTTTGCCAGCAGTTGCTGTAGGTTGATGAAGCCCTTCTGTACTGAAGCAGCCGGCATCCCTCACAATGAAATGTGATCAGAAGGCAAGTGAACATGCCTTTAATTCATATCTCAGTCTCTGCCCCTCGTTCCAGGATGGTCTTGTGGAAGGAAAATGATGGTGCTAACGTGCTCCCGATATAAACTAATGTGAGTATCTATGAAAGCAGAAGGTAGTTTTCTTTCCTGAAATTTAAATAAGACACGCAGCTGAACATGTTTCCCTTTAGAAATAATCGGTTCTTTAGGTACCGCGAAGGAGCGGGCTCCATCCGCGAAGGTCGGAGCCATCTCTTGCAGCGCACTGCCCCCTAGCACTGCCGCGCGCATTCCTGCAGGACGGAGGCGAGAAGGACACTTTGCTCAGTCAACAACACCTGCGGGTTTCCCTGGGAATTTTCACACCAACTATTGACCCAGCCCAGTCATGCTTGGCTTGTGGGATCCGACAAGATCACAGCATGAAGCTGTGTGGCTGCTCAGCAAGGCAGAGAGATCCTTAATTGTGTTCAGCAGTGTGTTTCTTGATGGAGGACGGGAATAACATAGATTTCTTTATTTGGTGACATTAACCAAACGTGAACTCGAATTTTCTCATATGAAGATAAGGTCTCTATTTTCTCCTTCTTTCAATGCTACCTTTTTAATGGCCATAAAAGGCTTAAAGTTTTTTCTGAGCAAAGGAGTGGAATGATAGGTTTTATTTTATTTTTTTCCCTTTCCAGTTTCTCCCACGCATACAGAGCATAGAACAGGTATTCAGAGAGAATTCTCCTTCCAGCTTCTTAATTGACTTTCTCTGTTACTCTGACACAATTATCAATATTTTCTCACATAAATAAACACTCAGAATCCTTGCCTGCCTCTTTTAGAGTTCACTTTGCTAGCAGATCTTAAAGGGGAGAGGCTAATATTGAATATCTAATGGATGTTATCAGAGGATAACATAGAATATCTCTATTTACAGATGATAAAATGAGTGTACAGGCAGATTAAACTATTTAACAAAGGCCTCAAGCAGGCTACTGGCCAGACTGAGCTTTCCTGAGTATGACTTACCTGTACTTTACAAAAATAACGCGCTCCGGTTTCTGTGTGTGAAGTGTACCCCTCAAATGGCAAATAAATATTGTTCTTATTGTACAGTGTCTAGTCCTGATTGAAAAAACTGCATCCCTACTACCGTAGAGAAGTTCATCTCTTTGAAGAAGAAAAACTAAGTGTAAAAAAGGCAGGTGAATCAGCTAAGCCCTGACCAAACACAGGTATTACTGCTCCAGGAAATGATAATACAAGCACTAAAAATATTTCTGGATCACCTCCCAAACAGTGGTATAGAAGATAGTGGTAAGCCTTGCCACACAGACAGCCTGTACCCCATCCCTTCCAAAGAGATGTGCCCAGCCCTTGGATCAAGCCGTGTCATTCCTTTCCATCTGATTACTTCTCTGGATTATATTCAAAAAGTGAACTAGTTCCTGCAATCTGCAGAAACTTGGTGTCATTTTAACAAGCTTTGTCCACGTCACTGTAAACAAGTTACTTCCATATCTTGGAGGGCCCTGTGGAACTTCAGTAATTTCTAGGCCCCTTCCCCTCCCGTTTCAGAAATTGAGAAGGTGACTAAAGAGTTTGTTTTTCAGTCTCCTCTGAATGTGTCCTGCATCTATGTATCGTAGACACTCAGCATTTACACAGCACCCAACAGCTTAAAAGCTTATTACAAAGCATTTAGCTTGTTAGTCCTCGGAACACACAGGAAAGGTGTTATTATAGGAATGAAGAAACATACTCAGGGGAGTTACCTGGCCAGAGAGCGAAGGGAGGTGGTGCAGGAGCTGTGATTATAATCTAGTTGTGTGTGGGCCAAACTCTCCCTTATTTACACCAGTGTCAGGTTCTGGCAGAATTTAACTTCTCTCAGATACTGATCTGAGATGTTGAGGTGTATCACGATGTTGGTGGATATCAAACTCTTTACAACAACAAAGGAAAAATGAGAGTGTCAGACACACCTCATTTTTCTTCCGTGTTACTCTGCTGAGGTCTGTGGAGTTGTTCCGTGTTTACACCCAGTGAGACTGAAATGACAGTCCACCCAGTCTGATGGATCCAGCTTCACTTGTAGTACCTTGAACAGACAGTCCAAGTACCTAAAGTATGTTTTGTGTAGGGTTTCTCTTATTGCAATTTGGGCCCAACGACCCAGACACTGACGTGTCTAAATTGAATGACCTGTTTAATATCCTGTCTCGTACACACTTACAGGACCCGTTAGGACCTCAACACCATCTGATTTTTTCAGTGTGTTCACTAATACACATTCCTGAGCAGCTCCCATCACTATTATCCCATGACACAGGGTTTGAAGCACAGTGAGGCAAAGCTGTCGCCCAGGTTGTCTGTGTCACAGTGAGGATAGGAACTTGTGTTTTCCACTGCTGGCTTTGTATCCTTGATCCCTACTGACAACACCCATCTTGAAGCTTTTGCCTACCGATGCTCCAAATAAAACCCTGTGCTTCCATAAGACAGGAGATTTTAATTTTATATAGACAGTATGATTAAAGAAAAGGTGTAGGCAGGCTGTGCTTCACCCAGATGGAGCAGAATTGTAAATCTAAAGACTTAGCTGACTATATAGAAATTTAGGACAGCTGGTCCCTGGCCTTTAATACCAGCATAATTTATAACTAGATGTGCTTAAGTCTTGTAAACCCCGTGGAAAGTACTCTGACATTATATACACTGTTTTGATACTGTGATTAATCACCCCTCAGTCCCCTTTGGAGGATAATAAGGCTGTCTGTATCATGCAGCTGGCAATCTCCTTCCTTACAGTCCCAGCTCTTCTATAACATTTACATTTCTACAGCTGATAGAAATTTATGGCTCCGAAAGGGGATAAAGGAAAACGAAACAAACAGGAAATTTCTATAAATTCCACTAAAGCGGCTCTGCTAAAATATACTTTGAGATTAAATGTTGGGAGTGCCCGGGTTAGATACAACACTGCTTTTCGCAGCTTGGTTTTAGCAGTTTATGACCCATTTCTGACTGAAAGGCCAAAGAAGGGGAATTGCTGGGTGGTGGAGAAGGAGCATTCGAGCAGGATTAAAAACATTCAGGGCAAAATCCTGGTTTACAGTTCAGATAGGTCTTGTCCTTCTTTTCCCCCATCCTCTTTCTACTGCCTGTTGGAAGTGGAAAAGAAGCAGCACACTGCACTTGCGGTTTTCTGATCGCTGTCTGAAAGCTCTTTGGCATAGAGTGAATAGTGTGCCATCGCCTCCAGTTTAAGGTCAGTTTGCAGACAGCCCAGACGGATCGAAGGGAAACAGCCCAAGATTTCCAAGCGCACCGCGAGCCCGGTGTAGGGTTTTCCAGGTGCCCTGAGTAGCGGCGCGGGGCGGGGGAGGCTGTGACAGCCCGGGGCGGGCACTCGGCGGTACGAGGGAGGTACGGCCGGTTCGGAGCGAGGCTTCCCCGGCCCCGCGGCTCCGGGAGGGGGCCGGGGCCAGAACCGGGGCC
>WEIT01035992.1:177286-205299 GCA_013389985.1 Dryoscopus gambensis | reverse complement strand
AGTAGTCAGGGCTCATGCAAGGGATGCATGCTGCTAGGTCTTTATCACTTCTCTGCCAACCAGTGACATGACTACCAGTGCTATTTGCCCATAGTGGGCTACGGCCTTATTTAAAACTAGGGCTAAACTGGGTCTGCTTTGGAATAGCTTGAGAAAAGGAAGTTAACCACTGTGAATTTCAAATTTCTGCGATTTGAAAGTATTAGGCTGGTGCTGGACCTGAGGTAAATGAGACCAAGGTGGGTTAAATGGATTTACACCCTCTTATACAAGATCTAGGATCTGTCCTAGTAATGAATATGGAGAGGAAATACTGAACCTGCCTCATAAGCCTCGTGCTCTGTGTAAGGCAGGTGCATTGCCACTTGTCTCACCAGTATTTCACCACCTTGTATCAGGGTTGGATTTGACTTAATCGTTTCAGGTTTCTAAGAGGAATGTTACAAACACTAGAGAGCTTAAAAGCTATTGTCAAAAACAAAGTTAACATTGTACTGTAATGTGAAGTAGTTCCCTCGAGTGACATAGTGCATTAACTGACAGTGTCTAATAATATAAAAAGGCAAGTAATTTCACATAACCCTGATTACCTTATTTATTCAAAATTTCTGCCAGCTAGAAAAGATAGTGGGAGTCTTCTGGAAACAAGACAGAAGTCTCTTGAGTTGCCTGGTGCTAAAATTAATGTTGACTATGAATAGTCCGAATTCCTGCTAGTGTTTATAAAAGACCTTTCTAAAGGGCAATTTGAGCCCTTAGAAACAGTATACAGACAATAAAACTCTAGTTAAATAGCAGAGAGGTGCATATACAAAAAATTATATCAAGCCTTGTAAAAATCGGCTATGGTTTGCCTGCGATGTAGAATCTCGTTTTTACTTTAGGAAGAAAGGAGGTGGTTTGGGGTGTCCCCCTTGGACAGAAATGTGCCAAGAACCAGCAGAGACCAGTGCTTGGGGAGTGGGGAGGCCATTGTCAACTTAGGGATATGGTCTTGGGCTGTGCTAGTGGGGAACTAGGGGTCTGTGTCAGCAGGCTCAGCTTTGGAAACTTCTGTCTTTATTACAGGTTGGGGAAGAGAATAGCCACAGCAATAGGTTCAATGGGAAAGCTGTAACAGGAGAAGGTATTTAGGAGCTGCAGGATTGGCAAAGGCCCTCCAGAGACTATCTCAGAGTACAAGGAGGAGAGAAGGATTCCTGGAGAAGGTAGGGGTGCAGTGTGGAAGCCCCAGTAAAGAACTAGTACAGGCTGGTCAAGATAGGAGGAGTCACTAGCTGTGACACATGGCAGGCCACCCCATCGGGAGCTATGGGAACTGTGTTGGACATGCCTAAGGTGGATCTTATCCATCCAGGAGAGTGAGCGTATACTTGGGCTTCAGGCAACACTTAAGTAGGAGAACCCCCATGAAACAATCTAATGTTCTACTGATTGATCCCGAACAGCCTGTAGCATGTTTATTTCTGACTGGCAATCAAGGCTTGGGCTTTGAAAAACCTGGCTGTGTGGACTGGCCATGGACAGACATGGACAGAGCACATACCCTTTATCTGGACTCTGGCCAAGCTGTTGCCTTCCTCCATTCAGATGAATGCAAAGTTCCTTCAAAATAGCCCTTCAAGAAATGCAGGTTGTACGGGTGTGTGTGCTGGGCTTGGTCTTTGATTTTTGCCAGGTGATTTATAAGNGTGTGCAAATGGCGGAGCCATCATCATTCTGCACATTGTGACTGTTCCTGGGCAAAAATACACACTAATAAAAAAAAAATGCAATCTTCCTTAGCTACCGGTCTGTTTCTAAAGTGTCAGAGCTCTGTAATCCTGCTGGTTCATAAGAGTTTAGAACCAGTTTATTGGGGAGGTGAAAAAAAGTATGTTAAAGGGCCCAAGGAAGAAAAAGAGACGTCATAGATTTTTCCTTTCTTAATTTCTCAGTTTGTCATAAAAAGGCCCAGCTTTCTGCTGGCCTGCATGATCACTAGTACTTTGGCAAAGCAGCTATAAATTGCACCAAATTTGCACAAAACTTGAGCAGGTAGCAATGGCTACACCAGGTGCAACAGCACGAAGGTAACACATTATTATTTCTTGCTCCCTACTGATTCATTTAAGAAAAAGAGTCACACAACAGCACACAGGAAACAGGAGTACTTCTATTTCACAGGGCTATATTCAAAATGACCCCAGCTCCTGCTGGCCTAGAATGAAGGACTTGAATTTTAACTCCCTCATGCTGCATTGTAATTACAGTATGGAGACTTCAACATCTGTTTCCTTTTCTCCGTGTTTCCCTCAGTATTGGGTGTTACTGCAGTGAAGTCAGCAGGGAGGCCTGCTGGCATTATGTTAGTCTGTTAATTTTCTATAGAGGAGCACTGGAGCATTTGTTCAGACAACAAGTTCAATCTCTCATGCTCAGTGAATACACGAACAAGCAAAGATCTTGCTCCTCTGATGTTTAATCAGCCCTCTCAAATTTCATGGATCAGCTGTAAATAGGAAGCTCTCCCTCCAGTGAGCAGGTTTTGTTGTTGGTCTCCAAACAGTTAAAATATAAGGGAAAAATATTCTTGCTTGTACCAAGACAGGAAAAACACAGAATGGAAAACTTTGGCTTAACTTTGAAAGACAGGAAATGGCTGGTGGTGGAAAGGGAACAGGTACAGGAGGAGTGAGCCAGGGGACATCTGTAGAAAACCGGCTATTCCCCAGACACTTCTCCTTCAGCTCTGTGTTCTTTTGGGGGATGAGTTCCAGGCTGACCCCTGTGCTCCAAGCCCTTTATACACTTTCCAAGCACCCACCCCAGTTCCTTACTTCCTGTCTCCTCTAATGCTGCTATAAATATCCTGCCTGCCTTTCATAGATCCACAGAAATGCACATTGCAGATAAAAGGGATCTGAGGTGACAGTATGAAAGAGCTTTTAGACCAGCTCTTGTGAAGTGAGTGACTGCTGGGTCCTCTGCTTTATCTTGTGAAGTGTAAGGTTGCTGGGTCTCCTGCTTTAAATTTCTTGAAGAGTGAAACATCCTTCTTGTTTATCATACTCACCTCTGGATTAGGATACATGGGTCTGTTTCTAAGGAAATTATTTCTTCCAGTAAATAATGTGCTACATATTGCGCAGAGCTGACACCTGAAAGAATTCTGGTATTTGGGAGAATGTAGGGTGGGGAAAAGATGGAGCTAGTTGAGAGACCACACTGCATGCAAAAGTATAGCACTTGCAATACTGAATATCTTAAATGCTTTGGTGAGGTGGATCAGTCCAAGAGGAAATAAAAGAGCAAAGTGATCCCTGGGGCACTTAAATAGCCATCATGTACAGTACTTCAATAGCCACAAAATACCCAGCCCTCCCTTAGCATCCTGCAGGGCAAAAATCACAAACCCAGAGAAGCGTGGGAAGACAAGAGCTGCAGTTCCTGTGCAAGAACTTCAGTATTGCAAAGGATTGTGCTGGGGTGAGGGCAGGATGAGTTCTTAAGCCCTTTGTTTTACTTTTTTAAATATGAAGAGCAGCACCTGTCCCTTTTTTTATTTTTTCCTTTTTTTCGTTCCCCAAGGGGTTGGGGATTAAGGATTTAGTTGGTTATTTCCTTAGAGGATCAAGATAAAAAAAGAAACTTCAATAAGTCTCTTTCTATCTTCTCTACAGACAGTATATTTTCAATAGAATTAAGCAGCTGTTCTGCTTTCCCCCACTGTGTAACAATTTGCAGCTTTACAGAGAAGCACAGAAATAGAAGATTTTATAATATCAGATAGAACTTCTAGGTGTACTTCAAGAGATCCCAAATTATCACAGGAAGGTTTTAAGGCATTCAGAGAGAAGCTCAACTAGATCAGGTGGCAAATAGCCAGTGACCCTAATCAGTATTTTGCCTTCAACACCTTTACTTTGGAACAAACACACTGCAGCAGAACCTATGATACTGAGTCATTTGCATCATCCAGTGAGGCTGGAGTCCTAATACTGGTAAAATATGCTTCCCAGAAGCCTGGTGTGGGATACTCTGACTTTCCTAAAGCTCCCTTCTCAGGCTATCATCTTAATTCTTCATTATTAGACGTTGATTCAATCCATGGAGTTTTAAGTTCCTTCCAAAACGCTTTAGAGGCATGCTTCAACTCTGGAGTCTATTTTTCTTTATCAGGATGAGTGTCTAATCTACTTCCCACATGCATTCTAAATTATAGCTATCTCTTGAGTTTGCCAGTGTGTTCTCGTTTCCTCTTTTTCTGTTTGACTGGGAGGCCAACAGGGTGGGAAGCATGTCCTTGCCAGCCTTTATTCCAGTGGCATGTTTAAATAGACTGAAGAAATGGCGTAGAGTGAGAGGACCAGACCGCACCTGTCTGGTGTATTTGGCTGTATGGGAAACAAAGCTTTCACTAGTACCGGAAAGTTTTCAAGCCAATAGGTTCCTTCCTGTCAGTGCAAGATCTCATGTTTGTTTCTGCATGCCCTTCTCTCACACCGATTTCCTCTAGTACTAATGGCTGTTGGAAGAGCTGGGTAAAGGAAAGCACCGAGTCTTTCTTTCCCTCCTGTCGCAGAAAGTGCTTTCCTGTTTGTCCTTTATGCAGTGTGGCAGCTTGGGCAATTGACGTAAAATTTGTCCTTTGTGCTGTTCAAAGCTCTCCTCTTCTGAATTTGACATTGCCTGCTCACATCCTGACTGCTGTTTTGACAGAAAGGAGAGAGGACAGAACAGGATTCTGGGGTGTTAGTTGTCTTGGCACACCCGGAGGTTCACATTTTTGTGCAGGTTCTATGTCTGCTCATCAAACCCTCATAAGGCCAGCACATGGCTGGGTTCCTTCCAGCACATACTCCTCAATGTATACTTGGATCAACAAGGAAAGATCAACCAAAGTTGTTACTGAAATACTGTGGTGGTGCTTTGAGGAAGCATCACTAGGTTGCACTGTTGAAAAATATGGGAAAGGCAGTTTTGGTTAAAAAAAATATTCAGGTCCTGAATGGGAGGGAGAGAATTCAGAGGAGTTTTCTAAGAGGGGTTGCTTAGCCCATTTAGTCCCCTTCTCTGATGAAAACCACCAGAGCTTGCAGTACCCATCTTAACTTGGGCAATTAGAACCAAAATGTCGATGTATGTAATTTCCCCACTGAATTTTGGACTGTATCTCTTTATTCTACTTTTTTTCTTCATGTGAACATCTCTGCTAGAGTTGCTGCAACATGCTGTATTGTCATAAACATACTGAAATTCAGTAACGTGGACAATCATTGTACACTGGGATCAATAGGTGTTAAATAAAATAAATCTTGTTTCTGCATTCCCAGGGTAATTCCCTTGCCAAAGACCAGGCACTGAATGGAACTATACAGTCAGGAGCTAGCTACATGTTTGCCTGCCAATGTAATAGCAAGAGCAAGCAGGATCTGTAATGCTTTTACCCAGAAAAACAAAACTATGTTTTGGTGAGATTTCACTATAATGATGGTAGTTTCAGATCCATTTTGGTTTTAGAATATATAGGCAGCAAAGCTAAAGCTGACCAAACCAGGCAATGCCAGTCTGCTTTCTGCAGAAGCAGTAATATTTCAGCTATTCAAGATTATAGTTCTTCTCTGCCCTGTTTGGGAGGTGGCAGGGGAATCCTTAATTGTCTTGTTGTGTTTTCCTTAAAATCCCTTAACAGAAAATGTTACTGCAATCTGAGGCAATGAGAATGTAATCTGTGGCTGTTTTGCATAGTTGGATAATTTGTTGTTTTTGTTTTTAAGCCAACTTGTGACTCTCTGAGGCTAACATTGTTCCAAATCTTATTAATAGCAGTCCTTGACATTTTAGAGGTTTTATCTTTTCATTATTATTCATACATGCTCATTTCTGAATTTGCTAATGTGCACTTGCACTTCCCCAGCTTCCTTGCTTGTGGAAGGAAGCTGTGGAAGGAAACCGTGGACCAGCAGCATGGATTTGTTAACCGGACTTCTGCTTATCCCACAGAGTATTAGAAGTGAACATGAAACTATACTTTGGTAAGCCACACCTCTGATTTTTCTCAGGGGAAACAAACTATTCTTAGCTGGTATATTACATGTGAAATCAAGCAGTTCCAAGGGAGTGAACAACTGCTATTCAGAGGGAGTACCTTTATGCTTCTGCCTTCTCCTCAGAGCTACAACACTTCAGTGTTCCTGACTCGAAGTGTATGCTTGGGATAGGGGAAAATCAGAGCCGGAGCAGGGGCGCCAAAGCCCAGGCTTAGACGTGTGCCTCGTGTGCGTGTGTGTACATCTTGCCGTTCGGTGATGACCCTGGTGACTTCTTGAACTTTTAATGACAATGCAGCTGTCTGTTCATGGTGCTAATTAACCCAAAATCTGATTCCTCCCTCCCCCTCGTTATCCATTGCATGAACGAGATGTGAAAACAAGAAGACGACTTTTCCCGTGCCCTTAGGGCTGTCTGAGCCTGGCAGCAGTGACCCTGCCTGAGTCGAACTGAAAGAGCTGCTGCGCAATGGCCCGTACTCCTTTTTAATGGGTAGTTAAGATTCCACCTTCTCCCCCTCCCTCCAGCCCTGTAACAGTTCCGAGCGATATGGCACTTAGGGGAAAACAGCTGCAGAAATAACTTTTCTTTCGGAAAGCCAGAGACAGCTGTTCAGTTTGTAAGTCAAGGGGTTCCTCCGCTACTTATTTAGGGCCTGATCCCACTCCAGTTAAAATCAATAGAAAGATTCCAACTGGGTTCAGCAGGCAGTTGAAGGAAGCAGCTTCAGGAAGCAGCCTGTAATCAAACAATACTGCTCCAAAATGTTGGAAACAGCCAGAAAGGAAAAAGAGAGTAGGAAGGCATTTGTCACAGAGTTGACTTTCTGACTTGCCGCAGGCTCAAAGTACAAGCACGCAGCAGGCCAATGTTTTACTTGAGGAACAGGTTAAATTAGTGTTTGTGGTATCCTAAGTTGCTTTTAAAAAATAGCTCTTGTGGGTCTGTGTTCATTTACAGTCTGCAGTGTTGACAGACTTTTATTGGCACAGTGAATTAAGACTGATCTTTGATGTTGAATGCTGATTTTAGTTTGGATACTCTGAGATCATAGGGGATAATGGCTTACGTTTTGAAATTATGCAAGTTCTCAGTACCTGCAGCTCTCATTGGTGTGCATTTACTTGCCACGTCTGAAAAAATTAGGAGAAAAATGGAATTAGTCTTGCTTCTGTTATTAGAGATTACTGTTGTCACCTGATTTATACAGTGAAAGAGAATGCTAGAAACTTGGTGAGGAGGGTCAGAATTTCTATTTAATGAAGAATTTTGAAAAGGTGAAAATTTATTCCACTTGAAATGTGAGGGAAAATGATAATATTGGAGTTTTCAGCATGGCATTTTCTGGGAAAAGTGATTCAGATGCATCTGAATCTAATGTTTTGAAGGATTAATTCAAAATGTCCAATTTGAATGAAGGTGTCATTTCACGTCAACATTTAGACTTCAAGTGCAACTGAAGAGAATTACTGATGAAAGATCAAAATAAGTTGAATTTTTTCGAGAAAAAAAATGAGAAAACAATTTTGCTGAAGTCAACATTTTCCTTAGGAATTTGTGAATTAAATAAAGCCATGACCCCTGACAGGAAAAAGCCTTTCCAAAAACATGCCTGATGGCTTAACAGTAACAGCCTCCCCTTCTGGAAGTGCTGATTTTGATCAGGTTATGCGCTACCTCTCGAGCTGGGAGAGATTCCAGTTCATTAGTCCTTCGAGGTTTATAGTTAGCTTTTTCCAAATGCTGAGAATTCTCTTTAAAACACAAATCTGGCTTTTCCTGAATGCTGAGAATTCCCTTTACAAGACATACCTAGATTTCCTTAGCTTGCTCTGGTCCTTGTCAATGGGCTATTCTCCTTGGGTTCGCTGCATTAATGAACAAACAAGTTTGCTTTGTGATTGTGTAGCTGCCAGTGGACTGAGACGAGGTATTTCCCCTTGTATTTCTGTTAGTTCCCTCCCTGTCAATGTTTAAACAAGCTTACACCTGTGTGCCAGGTGCGAGCTTAACTCCAGCCCTGAAAAGCTGGCTCTTGGGAGGGTGGTTCATTACTTCGCCAAAATAGTCCTGTTACAGCAGTGTCTGAGGAGACCTAGACAGGCAAGAAGCAGTCAGGGTCCATAGATACCCTGGAAATGATTACCCTTCTCTGTAAACATTCAGCACTGCAGTATCCAGAGAACTTCTGCCTCCCAAACAGTTAATGGGCCTTAGAGCATTCAAAAATAGCCATCACTGTGCCAGGGCAGCTGTGAAATGATTATCCAACCATGTCTTGTGACCTTTAGGTTTTTTTCTAAAAAGTTACAAGGACACCTAAGAAGTGATATGGGAATGCAAGCTTGCCTCCCTCAAATTGGAAATTTATGGAAGTTTTCAGTAAGAATTCTTTCAGAAGCTCTCAACCTCCAGTAGCACAGATGAGGTAAGTGACTAGTACATTCACTTTAAGTGAATCTCCATCAGATGCATAGGGTCAGACATGAGCATTTCCATCAAAACCCACTTATTATCAATACTGTCTAAGAAAAATGTCTAAACAACATGGGTTAGTCTTTAATTTGTATAAATATTTGTTGTGCAAAAAAAAAAAGTCAACAGTTGGTGGTAGACAGGCACTCTTAACCATTCAGTGTGTTCTCTGTGCTTAGAGAAGTCTGGCTAAGAGTCATAGCTCATTAATATGTCTTTGGCAGCACCAAGGATGCATATAAGCATCCAAGTAATGATACACTACTTCTGGAAATCCATTTTGATTATGGTCTAGTGGGTTGTTCATGAACATGAAATTTCGATGAAAAGTATGTATGAAGGAAGTGTGGGTAGTAGAAGACTGAGATGGTTATACTGTTTCTCTCTCAACTGCAGTTTCCATGGAATACCTTAGGCCAGTCTGTCAGTAGGACAGCCAGGGAGTTTGAGCAAACTGTTTGAAGAAGAAAGGTGACGGACCTTCGGCTGTCTACCTTTCCTGCTGTCACTGGTCTTTGTCATTGCACCGGGAAAATCCTGTCTTCAGAGCCAGAGGATGTACAGTGTGCAGTATTTGTGTTACTCATGTAAAGAGCTGTTGCTTGTAGATATTTTTAGAATTCCAGGTCTTCTCATTACCTCTTTCATGAGATGTCTCATATCGCTCTCTTTTTTTTTTTTTTTTTTTTTTTCAACCTGATTTCCACAACAAATCAACACTGAGTTCTTCAGGCCTTCTAAGGTGAAAAATGAAGGATGATGCTTTGGAATGCAATTATGACAG
The DNA here is from genome assembly GCA_013389985.1 of Dryoscopus gambensis. Classification (NCBI taxonomy): domain Eukaryota; kingdom Metazoa; phylum Chordata; class Aves; order Passeriformes; family Malaconotidae; genus Dryoscopus; species Dryoscopus gambensis. The sequence goes on along the minus strand of WEIT01035992.1, from coordinate 196,007 downwards.
GGCACTACAAGGACTTCTGGAAAGTTCTGGATAGGTGGGCAAATTGGTCAAATTGCCTGACCTTGACCTGTAGGTTGCTGGGAACCATGGTATGTGAGGCTCATTCAGGACTCAGGGAGGTTTTCTACTTGCTTTAATGAGCAGTGAATCAGGATCTGAGTGCTACACCTAAGGGTTTACGTGGTGCTCAGACTCCAGGGTAAAATTCTTCATGTACCTAAGATCAGCTACATAGTAGTAATTACTGTGATTACGTAACAGACATTAATAAAATGGGCAATTAGTAAATTCCTTAAGCATTATGATATCACCAGAACTGTGTCATGGACGTGTCCACTGTATGTGAACAGTCTGCAGATGCTGGCAGCTTCAGAACAGTTGATGATGTCTCGAGAATGGTGGGCAAAGACACTCTTTTCACTGGGGCAATTGTTTGAATGCAGGTTTAGTTCCAGGATCTGGCAGATCAAATATTAGGTCCTGTCAGGCCCAGTACAAATAGGAGCAGCACATGTAGGTCTGACCTGGTTAAATATGTATACCTCTCTGGTGTGGACAGCTGCTTAGGCTGTCAGTTTAGTGCTAGTTTTGTAACGCAGGAAGGAATTTGCAGGCCCACCCAGTACCCTTGAAATCTATACATGTTCCCAAACAGTTCTTCCTCTCTAGCTCCTACGTGCAAAATTGAGCATAAACCATGTGATCAGTGGAGTGCAGCCTCCTCGCAGAACGCTGGCACCCGTCCCAGATGGGCAAGGTGCTGAAACAGGGAGAGTCCTCTGAAGTAAGTTGATGAAGCAGGGAGTGTCCAGGCTTGTGGCTTTTGATAATCCCTCTTTTGAAAGGCTTACATGGGCTGTCAGAGATGCCCTATTTCTAATGCATAGATGAAAACAGCCTTCAGATGTTCTCTTGAGCAGGACTGCCTTTCCTCCTCCTCTGTCTCCTGTTGAACTGTTTGGATCTGGTGCCTAGTGAGTTCGTGGATTGCACAGTGGGTTACAAAGGACTAATAAATTGGCAGATTTAGTTCAAAAATTTTTCTATTGCATTCTTAAAAAATACAGTGATGAATTTATGATGCTCGTTAACCCTGGTTATACCCCAGGGGAAATCTAGCAGTAAGGAGAAAAGACATGCCAGTTCTATGTGTCTGGTTTTGCAGAAGTCTCATTATGACTTGAAATGCAAAGTAATGTCTACCAGGTTCAAGCCCTGGGCATTCACTGGTCAAGTGCTGGATCACAGCATCTTCCCTCACCTCCTCTTTTGATGTATGTGAGCCATCTCTTGGCTGCTTAGTGTAGACAGTGGGTTTGTTCTGAAACCTGGTACCAACCTGCAACACCACAGCCTACAGAAGAAATAACCATAGCCCAGTAGAGCAACTTATCTACAGTTTTGCAGGCCGGGGTCTTCCCCTTCTCAGCAAAACTGAAACTTCCCGGGTAATTTACAGAAAAATAAAAAAAAAAAAAAAATCAAAAGGGTGTGTCTACACCACCTCTTCAATCTGAAATCTCATTGTGTACCCATTTTGATGTACACCAGAAAGCAACATCATTTGAAGACTGTTTATTACCTTTTTAGTCTCAACAGTACTTTGTTCTTAAGGGGTGCCCATGGCCTCAAGAGAGAAAAAGTCTGCCCCATGTGAGTCAGATGGGATTTCCGTGATTGTAGTAGGTTCTTAAAAATATCACTTGATCCATTTTAATCACTTTAGCACTCGTTCTTGCAGTTTATCAACATGATCTGTGGAAATGGAAGATCAGCCTCACTTAAAACTGTATCACTAAATCACAGGCTAAGGACATGTTTTCTCCTTGCAGAGGCGGCTCCCCTAACTGTACTCTTTAGGCAATTCATCTCTCATCATATGCTCCAATTTGCTTTCCATGTTACTGCTCACTTGATGGGTTGGGAAACGATCAATGCCAGATGCACATTCCTTTCAGGCAGTAAATGCTCCTGCAGCAGTAAGTTATGTGCACCAGCTTCTTGTTTCATTAAAATTGCATATGGTTTCCATTTGCCCCTAATTGGTCTCACATCAGCTCTGCCATATTCTCTGAGTGGAAAGCTTAGACCTGTGGCTCCTTTGAACAGTTCCAAAGAACTGTGGGAAACCAGAGCCTTGTCTCAGCCTGACTTCCCCTGGTCCTGTATGTACTGTGTCAAGAAGTACTTGATCTGGAAGAGAGGGCTGAACTAAATCTTACTCTGTTGCACCAATCTTCTGTAGACAAAAGGAAATGGAAAAGGTGTTTTGAGCTGAGTATTGCTTTGAGTCATATGCTTGTTATTTTTATCCACTGTTGTGAGCTGGCTTTGGAAATTCTTTTGTGTGTTGGTTTTGACAACTATCTTTCCAACACTGCTAACCTTGGCTGGAAGCGTTTCTGCTTTGGCAGTTGTTGGAGACACAGAATGAGGCAAAATGCACTCTGCTGAAAACACTCCTTGGAGAGAGGTGCGAGATGCCTTTACTGTGCTCTGTACATGAGGCACTCCCTTCCCCTCCCTCCACTTCTATAATTTTTCCTTTCTTTTCTCTGATTCTTGCCTACTGCTTTTCGCCTTTAGTCTGAATTCAGCTTCCAGTGACTAGTTAAAAAATATGGGTGGAAAGTTAAAAAAAAAAAAAGCCTGCCAAAAGGGAGATAGATAAATGTCTAGTTGGCAGGAATGACATTGTTTTCTCTTTTTATTTTACCAGAGGGTTCTCAATGCTGTAGACATGTTCATTATCTAGTTTGCAGTGTCTCTGCTTAGATCTATAGCAAACCTAGACTGTTTCGTTGATGCAAGCTGTAAGACTAACTCAGCAATGCATGTAACTCCAATAACTCAGCTCTGTGCCTGATCTAGCTAATCTCATATGTCTACCTGGCTTCACTGAGTTTAGTAGGTGTAATAGCTGGTAACAACAGACAGTGGTTTTGTTTCTCCTTTTCTTCCTTTAGCTTCTCTGCTTTTTTCATGAGGTATTTCCTGAAGCTGGTTTTTGCACGTACAAACGTCTACATATGGATCTGAGAGATTCTACTTGGATCTTCTAGATGGATATAAATGCATTTTAGATCCATACATTCCTCCTTCTCCATTCAGTCTTCCCTCTATCTCCCCAACAGTGTGTATGATGGGGGAGCAAGGGAACTACCATCAGGAGTTAAATGCAGGGGCAGTGCTGGCCAGTTGAGACTCTTTACCCCAGCTGCATATAGGAACCTGAAAGAAATGTCCAGAAGAGAATTTGCAAGTTCTTACCTAACAGAGATCTCTTGTTTCTCTCTGATTCTAATGTATTTCAAAGGGTGCTTGGGCTTCCATAGGGTGAGATGCACCATATAGGGAGGGAGAAAAATGCTTGATACTGCTGCCATCAGAAAGGTTGTATCTGGTTAATAAGCTACAGGTGAAATGCCAAGCACTAACCAATTTCTGCTTGCTTGTTTTATGCAACCTTGTTTCTTTAATTTATGGTCTTGTTGGGAGGATTAACTTTCTCCCAAGTAAAGCCCTTCTAGAGCAGTTTGTACTTTTTGAGGTGATGGAAGGTCTGACACAATCAAAGTCTTGTATGAAAAATTTGTATCACTCCTCATTTTGCAGTGTTAGAAATCAAGCAGCAGAGCATGTTGTGCAAACAGACTCTCAGTGGCAAGGAAATCTGCAGGGATGGGAAATGTGGTTAATATTTAGCAAGTGTAATTGTGATCAGTGGTTTTATAGAGAGCTTAGGCCTGGGCAAACCCTTTAATTGCCTTCCACTTTTTTTTGGGTGGCCTTCAAACAGATTTGCCATGCCACAGACAGAGAAAGTTTTTTTGGATCTGTAAAACAAAGGCCAAAAGTAAATGTCATAATTCTGGTTAGAACATGGGAAGGAAAGTTATCTGTGTCTTGCTTTCCTGTTTTTACTTAGACTTTTATTGTTAGCTACCAACACACTTGCTGATGTAAACACAAGTCCTTTACAATGTGATATTTGTGTGGCAACTGACTGGCAGAGGTGAATGGTGCTGAGAAGGTGCTCTTCCTCAGTTAGTGTTCCTGGGAGCACTTTGAAAAGACAAGAAGTCAGGATTTGGACTGCCAATAATGGGAACTAGTTTGTTGGTCAGGGTGTAAAAGGAAGGCATCCAGCAGTGAACCTCTTACTTCACTGCCTTTTTTTTGCTTCCTTAGTGAAGTTCTTTGGTGATGCTGTGTACCAGCACAGCTGGATTTGACTTCTTCAAAGACAAAGCAAAAAAGGTTTGTTTTGCCTTTTTTGGCTTTGGCTGAAGGTCACGATGGAATGAGGCAAAAGAAAGCTCCTCTATGGTGTTTTTTCAGCCTTGTGCTTTGCAAGAAGCTTTCAAATTCAACACTCTGATTTGTAAAAGAATCCTATTTTGGCTATGGAGGAGGGTGACTTTCAGTACTAACAGATCATCAAACAGACTGGAGGCTTCTGGTTTTTTCCCCTCTTCATAAATCCCCTACTGTAATCTGTATTTCCCTCTCCGTTCTGCTTTTCTGTGGAAGTGGAGGAATGGGTGAAGGGCTGCTGTCTCCTCCCCCTACTAAAGCAGGCACCAGCTACTTGCTGCTCATAGAAGCCTGCAGCCGCCAGACAGTTTAAGAGAGCCTCCCAAGAGGCTGCATACAGCTGGGCCATACTTCTAGTTCAAAGGACACAATCCACCTTTAGTTATGGTCCTCTGGTTTTAGAGCAGCCAAGAGTGTTGGTAGTAATTGCTAACAGATCAGCCGGGGGAGTGGGAAAAGGAAGGCATCTCGTGAGAGAGAGTGAGCAATTCCATCTTAGCAGCACCATCAGCACCAATACCAGAAAATCTGTGTGTACAAGCATCCTGCCTTGCCCACATTAGGAGACACCCCCATAAATGGCAGTAATATTTCAGCAGTGTGCTAGGTATACTCAGGAGTCTAAAACATACCGGCTGCCTTAGCCCTGTGTGATGTGTGCCCTCCAGCTTGTACCAGCACAGAAAGGAGGTCTTGTGAGGCAGATCAAATGAGAGAGCTGCTAGTAAAGCTGGTAAACAGGTCTCAGTAAATTACTCTTGGAAGTGAACCCTTGTATAGCCTTTGGATGAATAAAATGGTAACCATCCTCCTTGGCATGTCACGTGTCTGGTGTTAAAGCAGAGTTTTTAAATGTTGGTGTAGTCAGTGGCCTCAGGACAGAAGGAGCTTTTCTTCAGCCTCGCAGTCACATTTCTGTTCCCTGTATATTTTATTTAGCCACTATTTGGATGTCAGAGAATGGCCTGGGAGAATAACTTAGCCCATGTGTCTCCATTAGTAAACAACGTGAGTCCTCCACATCCTTCTCTCGCTTAAAAGCAGTGAGCATGCATCTCAGCCAAAGCTCTCACTTAAAAATACTCATACTGTACACCAATAAAATAAATCCTTGGAACAATAATGAGAAGTGTAGCTGTTGTTACCCTCCTGAGCTGTTCATGGTAATTGGTCACAAGGGAAATGGGTTTGGAGCAAATCTTGGTCTCTGAAGGGTGTGCCTCCTTTTAAAATGCTGTTTATGGATGACAACCAGCCCACTTGCATGAAAGCATCTGGTTCTCATGGTGCAGTTGAGCAAGCAGCTGGGATTGGTGGTGTTCGCCTGTGTCTGTACTGCTGCCCTCTCGTCAGAGGAAGGTAAGATTTGGGACAGGGTCACCATCTAGTGGCTGGCCCCGATAAAGGCCATGGGCTGGATTGAACCAGGACATTTAATGTCTTTCCTTTCAGTTGGGAAAAAGAGCTACCACACGTGTAGTAGTTACTGGGTGTCTGGATGAAAAGGCTTGGTAGCTGCAAGTCTTTTCATCGTGTTGTTTCCTTAGCTTGACAAGTGCACGTCTTAATCTCTCATTGCCTGTTTTTCTGCCCCTTGATTCATGAAAAGAATGCCTTCTGCCATCTCAGATGTAAAGTCAACGTCCTCTTCTGCTTCATAGAAGCAGAATGTCCTCTTCGGCTTCATAGGCTTAGGCCTATTCTCCCTATGAATCCTTGAGAAAATGGCTACAGGGTAAGTGATAAGTTGAAGAGTACTTCAGTTAGACATCTGTGTATATGACCAAAAAAAAGGTCATATATGTCCTTTTTCTCCTATGCCCATTCTGATGTGTTTGCCTTTATAGGACCTCATTCAGTGACATTTGGAAAAGATGTAGGTGATTTTTGCCTGTGTTTATATGTATACATGCACCTGCAGACAGTTTGTACCACCCTAGGAATGCCAGGGCAACACAGACCAGTAGCTGCTGTTACTATACTAGTCCTGGCAAATCTGAGCCATCTCTGTTTTCCTAACTACCATGCTAGTTTACATTAAAAAAAAACCCGAACAAAAACCACAAAGAGGCAGGGAAAAGAGATAAATACATTAATAATTTGTGATACATTCTTAGATGCATTTCTTGAATCCTCAAACACAACAGGTTATTATTTCATTTCTCTTTTAAAGAGTATTAACTAAATGCCTGGTTTTCTTCCTTTCATGACGGGATGTTTTCTCCCTCAATTTTTTAATCATGTCAAATGTTGAGGAGCAGTACATGTTTTCTCCTCTTTGTATCGTGGCATGGCTGCCATGCTTATCTTATCAAGATTTATATCCTTGTCTAATTTAGCTTTTCATAAATAATTACAAATCACTCATGAGACTTTGCCAACTGCTCCAGTCCCACAAAGTGACCCGACCTGAAACCCCAAAGTACTGAGAAACATTCATCTTGGAGTATTTTCATAGGCAGTGCTTCAAAGGAATTGTGGTTTAAAAATATGCAGCTATTTTGGTGACCACTTGTGTGGGATAAAGTTTCCCATCAGTAATAGCAGGACTGTAATAGAGCTTCAAGGAGAAGGGAGGAGCTCAGGAGAACAGTCACAGCACCTTTTGCCTCATTCTGCTCAAGGAGTCTGCAGCAGTAAACAGTCGGCTTCATTAACTTAACATGGACTGAATTTGCAACAGAAATGCTGTAAATTTCAGATAATTTGCAGAGCCTGAAAAGTTCCTCTGACAAGTATGCATGGCCCCTGCTCAGTCAGGAGCAATGTTCTTTATTTTCTGGCCAGGTGTGAAGAGCGGCCATATAACTGGGGAATGGTGGTTTGAAGGAGCAAAGATAGGGACTGGGAAACACTTGGCTGCAGATGTGCAGCTTGGAGCTCTGCACTGAGCAAGGTGTACAAGTGGCTCTCGTGTGTGGTGCCTGAGGATTTTGAAGCTACACATGCAAGAGCAACCTCTGAGCAGTCCTGTCCATCCAGCATTTCTCTACAGTGGCTCAGAGGCATCTAATCTGCAGGGATGGGAATTTAACCTAACAAATTACAAGTGATAGACTTAAATCAGAATATCCTCTGCTCCTTGGCTAATAGCTTGATTTTTCCTTTAATATGGGAAAGGTTTTGCAGGGTGGGTTCTTTGTTCATTTCTAGCTCTTCAGTAAAGAACAGAACTTAGCTAGAAAAGTTACCCTTGGGGTGATAAAGGCAACTTCTCTGAAAAACAGAGGGCTTGACCCATTTACAAAGGGTTTGAATTGAGCCCACACTGAGGTTTGTCATGGCTTTTCTGGGTGAACTTGCTAGGATGGTTGTTCTTCTCCAACTTTACTGGGGAACAATAGTAGGAAAATACAGACCCTTCTACTTGTTTGCAAGGGTATCATCAGTTGAAATTTGAATGCTCTTATGTGCTGTTGGAGATAGGCGTTTTGAATATTTGGTGAAGCTGTTGATTAGTCCATAAATCGAAGCTTCTGCCTGAAATGGCTGTGGTACCCTAACTAGAAGTCAAAGGACTGACAAGCTAGCAGTGAAATACATGAAAAAAAAGTTTATTTGGGTATTTTGTCAACAACTGAGAATGTGCTTGTCATCTTATATGCTGTGTTCTGGTTTGGAAACACTAGCATTTTGTAATACTGCTTTTTAGTATACTTCTTATCATTGTCAGTAAGATACAAGATTTCTTTGTTGATTTTAGATGTGTTGGGCAAACACCAGTTTTTTCAATTTCAGTGTATCAGCAGATGAAGATAAGACTTTCGACACTCTGCTATAGACTCCAGTGTTAGTGAGCTGTTCTGGAATTCACAAAGCCTTAAGGAATTGTGTTCTTTCTCACTGACCCTTGGTACAGTCTGGTTTCTGTAGCTTTGCTGGTGGTTGTGGTGGTTGGGGGCAGCAAGTAGAGAAAGCTATTTCTTTAAAGATATTTGCAGTCCTCAAGCACACAGTTCAATATAGCTACTAAATATTGAAGATGAGAGTAAATTGAAGTCGGAACAACTTGTTAAATAGAAGAATCAAATAAATTGCTTTTACTGCCATTGGGAAATAGAAGTTTTAAAAAAATTACGTTTTAGACTCAGTGAATGAAGGTTTTGTTGGTTCTTTGAATCAAAGCCAGGACTGTCTTACCTAGTTTAAATTTTCTTTGACAAGTCTGGCTGAAGCACAGGATATAAATCAGAGCAGAGTGGATTTGTCTTCATTTCCCACCACCCTCGTGGAACAAGGTCCAGGAACTGGTGTGTAAAACCAGACTTATCTGTTCCTTTAAATCAGTTTTTCTGATTATTCAGAAAGCTGAGACAAGCTTGTTGCCTCCCTAGTTGGATCTAGGTAGTAAAAAAAACCTTGGCCTTCTCTTTTTCCCATTTCTTCAAGAGGGCTTCTACAAATGTTTGAAACCTAAACAAGCTAAGATGCAACAATGTCCTATATATTCAGGAAAATGTATCCTTAAACTTTGTTGCTGCTGTTAGATAGTGCTGTAATGCGAATAACTCGCTGCATTTTCCTGCTTCTACTACTTTGTCTCCCTTCTATGCCTCCCTGCTTTTTGTTGGTTTTCTGTGAAGGATTAAAATGGGTAATGCCTGCCCTGTCCCTAAGCTTTGCTCCTTTACTGAGATGAGCAGGTGGTTGCAGAACTTTTTCAAAGAGGATCAATAGAACAGTTTCTTAAAATTTTCTTTTGTGTGTATGTGGAATGCCCCAAAAATAGGTGAGCAAGAGAACTCTTCATTAAGCACTGACTGTAAACTGCCCGCTAGATAAAAAAATATCCTTATCTATGATGGCTTGGGCTCAGTTGACGTTGCTATGGTACATCTGTGGTACAGTGGAGATGCCTGTACACACGACCCCCTGGTATCCATGAGGAAATGCGGTTCAGTGGGCACAAGATCTGATGGCTCAGCTTTAGTTTGTCTTCCAGGTGACTTCTGGCTGGCCTGGCAGCTTTCACTGGGCACTTGATGGTTGCTAAATAATCTGGTTTTGCCCAGCAGCTGTTTGTTCAAGGGAGCATTTGTTAGTTTTGTGGTACCTCAAAGGTGGCAGTTGTAGTGAAATCCCCAGATATGGGATATTCCAGTGCACTATACTGTGTTGTTGTGTTTATTGGGAAAGAAAAGTTACATTGGGCACACAAAGAACAATTTACAAGTAGTATCCTATTGAACGTCATCCTGTATGTTGAGACTTAAGACATTACAAACTTCATCCCACTGGCTTGGTGCAAAGATTTTAATCTGTCTTGGTCCCAGCTACAGTCTGCTCTGCAGATTTCAGTGAGATTTAACCACAAATAATGCTTGTTCTTATTCTTCGTACAGAACTGGATTTCCTCTAGATAAATACCTGCTTTGGCATCCCATTTTACATACCTTCACTGTGCGAGATTCAGAATAAATTGAGAGGAAGGTTGACCTGGAGTTTTGTTTATTTTATGGGGAAATATATATAAACAGTTTTGTGGGGGTTTTTTAAGTGGAGGGTATAGCATAAATGTTGTGTAAAGTTGTCTATAATTTGTTGTATTTTTTCCTCCCTTATGACAGTGATCCGAGCTAAAGTGGTGGGGAAGAAGCTCATGAAAGATGGACCGTTTGGAACGATGCGATACACGGTCAAGCAGATGAAGGTATGTTTGCAGACATTTCCCATGGGCTAGTAGATATGGTAGGCAATCTAATTAACACATAGTAACACTTTGCATACTTATCAGCACCTCCACTTTTTGTAGTGGGTGTACTGAATGGAAGGAAACCAGCAACTGGTAGAAATTTCCCTGAAGAGGGGAAAGGAGAAGGAAGAGATCATTCCTGACATACAGTGCTGAATGCCTGAATTCTTCCATTATTTTAAAATTTCTGGTAGTAAAAGATGCCAGATGGTCTTCTCTAGGTACTGAAGTCATGTTTTGTGTTCAACATGCACAGTTTTAGACTGGAAATGCCAGCTTTGCAATGCAGCACTTTCATTAAATCCAAGAAGGAAATTACGGTAGGGGGTCTGCCAGCCTTGGGAGAGTGCTCATTTGTCTTCTTTCCTTGCTTTCTTTGTGACCACCAGTTAGGATTACAGCATTTTTTCCACGTATCAAACAAATGAAAATCATATAGTGAAGTCTTTATATAAAGCGAAATGGAGCACTATAACTTTTAAATATTGTCAGCTCAGAAGAGCTATAAAGTATTGATTCAGAGATGAAGAGGCAGAACCACACCAGTTGCTTGATTTCTTTAGTTCCTTTCTTCAGAACTCTAATTCTTTGCTGCACAACTGCACTCAACCTGCTGCTTTGGACTTGTTTTTTCTTTTTTTTTTTTTTCTTAAACTGCCCCCTTGTTATGTAATGCTAAAAATCAGCCCTAGATTGTTTTTCTTGGCAATGCCATTCCAGTCATAAGACTGGTTTATGTCTTTAGGAAAAAAAAAAGAAAGGGAATGGAAAAGCTTGGCAGAGACTGCAGAAATCTGAAACATATTAGACAAAGTAAAGGTTCAGAAAAAACCAGTCACTTGCCTGCCTTGTAAGAGTAACTCTCTTTATAAGGCAGTTTATAGCTGAGCACGAAAGCAGGGAGGAGGAGACGCAAAGCCTGTTTCATAAGCTGTCGCAAAACCACGCACGTAGCCAAATCTGGTCCTGGCGTGGCTCTTCCACGAGAGTGGAATGCCTGCACTTCGAATAAGAAGGTCTGAGGTGCTGGCCTTGTTGACTTCCTTAACCCTAAAAATTTCTCTNAAAAAGAAAAAAAAGAAAAGCAACTGGTTGTATTGGCAATAATGAGACAACCCTGCCACTTTTTTTTATGGCTGTTGTTGGCCTCATCAGACTTGCAGCACTCTGTGCTGTTCTTCTCTAGTTTTGTCACTCTCCAGCTCTGCAAGTGTACCCTGCTTTGCAAAACTACCCAGTATCCACATGCTGCAGTGGCTTCATCACCTTCTCTTTCTGATTTCATCCTGGTCTGTCCAGTACCACTGCTTTCCCTCCTTCTCAGTGCCAAGAGTTTGGTGCTTCCTGTCTAACATACAACCATGAACAGGGTGCAGCAGTGATCTAGAATAATGGTAGTCCCTGAAATGAATTACTACCCTTTACCAACCATAACATTGCCCCTCTTCTAACTAAATAAGACACCTGAGCCTGTCCTGGCTGTGTTTACTGGGTTATTCTGCAGCGCAGAGCCTTCCTGCAGGAGCATTTCCACAGTGTTTTGTTAGGAAGCTATGTGTCCAACAAAAGCAGGAGGGATTTTAAAGAGGAAATCATGTGTTGGTCAAACTGCCCTTATGTCTGCTCCTTAGATGGTGGGCTGGTGGGATGTTGCACTGGACATTTAACTGTGACCTTTGGCAGGAAGGAACCTGAAGCAAAGTGCTCAGAAGGACTGGAATGTCCGGAGGACATAGTTCTTCATAAACAAACAAACAAACCAAGTGTCTTCTTTGGAAACCCTGCTGTCTTTCTGCTGAGCTTAGAGACTTCAGTATAAAGAGGGATTTAGATCTGTACAGTGGGGGAGGGGGGTTCACAGTGACGCAGCAAATTTCTCCCTTATTTACTCCAGTGAAAGCTGACTGTCCTCCTGCTGAAAGGAGAACTAAGGAGGTCTATGGCTCTCCACAGCTGCATGGGAGCAACTCTGAAGATAAAACTAACATGTCTGTCTGCATAAACCCTTCTGCACCTGCAGGTGAAAAATAAACAAGCCTTTTAGTCTATCAGTGTGTGCTGAATTGCCTGTGGAAAGCACTGAAAGCCTTAAAGGGCAACAATCTCTGTAGTTCTTTCACAGGCTCCTTGGAGTTTCCTGGGTTAGATTCTTGATCTCACTAACATTCCTGAACTCGTTGCTGCATTTCACAACTAAACCAGCTTGGGGCCTGGACTGGAGCACAAGGTCAGCCCACAGGGACAGAACAGTGCCAGGCTTTCTGGTGTCCAGGTTTGTTGTCTGAAGAGGCCTTGTGCTTTTCCAAGCAACCTCTGCCTCTCCCCACTGCTTTCTCAAATAATACAAGAATACTTCGAGATCACATGTCATAAATCTGCACAGGACTGATCTAACCCCTACGTGTTCTGTGATCCTGCAGTGCATTCTGAGAATGGCCCAAGCCTATTTCAGGAAACTGCAAAGGAAACAAGGAGATAAGATATTTCTCTTCCATGAGCACAAACAGTCCTGGTTGACCATGACAGCACCCTGCACAGGCTGCCAGAAGCAAGACTTTCCTTGGTTTGTTGCTTATCTGTAAAATGAGTCTGTGGGGGAAAATGTGATAGTCCCAAGAGGAAAGAAGTGGGGTAGGATTAATTTAGTTTAATTTTAGACAGACTAAAAGGAGGTGTTGAGTCTTTCCTGCTCTCTTGATTGTCAATGGCTAGAGAGTGGAACCACCAAAGTGTAATTTTCCCATGAGTTATAGACAGCTATTTTAGGATGGGCTAAGTTGTTCTGGAGGTGTCTGTTCTTGTCATTTGGCTAGAGAGGATGCCTAATTCATCTGAATTGCCTATATTTTAGGTAGCTGAAGGTTAGGCAAGGTGTGACTCCCAGCTCCTGGTATCTAGTGCAACCTCACATGGGAGGGATAGAGAGAGGAACATCATGAACAGTTTTACAGGGTGAAGTCGTTTAAGCAGCAACAACCACCACAGGATTTGCCTGTGCATTTCTGAAGCAGTGTGGGGGCTGCTAAGGGGAATGCTGACACAGATGGAAATAGAGCAGCACCAGCAGACATCACCATGTCATGCTTGCTAATACTTTGTTCCCTGTTATTATGCTTCCAAAAATACACATTTGTGGGGACAGGAGAACTCCGAGGCTAGCAGTTAGGAGAGAGGCTAGCTTTATGGTTGGGTTTCTTCTGACTTGTCTAACAGCACTTCCAAGACACTTTGTGTATCCAAAAATAATGCTCAAGGTATTGTTTTATTTGTTTTGACAGCAGGCATCTGTAGAAGATTCCCCCTTGCCAAACTTTCTTTTTCCTTCCAAGAGAACCGAGGTCCTGGTGAATTTGGTTCAGTCATCAGAGGGTGCGGCAGGCCCTGTGTGCCCCAGCATGGGTTCAGTCAGTGTGGCAGTGGCTGCCATCGATGTGGGTCACTGAGGGCTGAGTGGAAGTGCTTTTTGAGAGGCTGAACATGCTTCCCTTAGCACCCCTGATAGTGGTGTCCCTGATGGTAATGTGAACAGGAAATTAGGCCCAGGAGCTGAAAAACAAGCCCCAGTTCAGCATCGCTGGCTACTTCATAGGCAGTCATGTTGGGATTGATGGCTCAGAAGATGCACTAAGTGATGACTGTAACAATCCTCTAGGAAGGACCTGTGCAGGTTCCTAGAGGAATGATTAGTGTAGCTCGTAGCCCTGGGGGCAAGCGGAAGAAAGGGCTCCAAGTGTGCCTGCCCACGTGCAGACCCTATAACACAGATCCTTAATTAGTCCAACATGACTGGGAGCTCAGCACTGCGAGTGACAGATCCCTTGCACTGCCATGCAAGTGTGCACACAGTGTGCGGCTCTCTGCAGTGTTGATAATGTACTGCCTGGAGGGACTGGGCAGCCCCAGCTGTTATCTTAGCTAGTCTTATCTGCTTAGATACTGTTATCCGAGCTTCTTGGTGTGACACCCACTAGAATGGGGTCTGAACACGTGACCTTTATTCTGTGTGCCTTCTCTCACAGTACCCTTGGGACGCAAGAAACAAAAGTGAGCTGAGGGCTAAATAACTCATCCAAAGACGGACTGGATGCTTGTGCCAGAATCTAGATCTCCAGCTATGTTGTCTGGATTGGAAAATCTGAGTAGGTCATCCAATACCAAGAAAATTGCAGGGATAAAGCAGAGATTAGGTAAAATTCACTTCTTCCATATCTATTGAAAGACTTTGGCCGCTTATGGACACAATGTCATACTTCAAGCATGATCTGTGAGTTTTTGTTCATACACTGTGATTAATTCAAAAAAATAATTGCCTTGCCTGTTAGCTGGGTGTAGAAGAAAGGCTGGAAAATGCAAACTCTTTAGCGTGTCTTTTACTGTACCCAGCAGCGCTGTCACTGAGTTGTGATACTGTTACAAGATCATGCTGATTAAGGGAATCTATCTAAGGAGAAAAAAAAAATCACCTGGCTGACATTCTGTAGATATGGCTCCAAAGATAATTTGGCCTCTTGGCACTGCAGAATTAGTAGTAGTTTTTTATGGTTTTGTAGGAAGTATTTGGACCTAGCATAAAGTCTCTTAAATTAACATGTTCTTTCAGAAAGCAAAAGATTTGTTGTTTTTGAAGGAGGTGGGGAAATGGTGAAATACCCTGGGGGTAATAGGGGACTTCAAGAAATAGAATGTAGCCTGGGGAAGAATACTACAGCTTAGGTGACTCAGAGGCAAGGCTTTATAGCTCTGAGATTATTTGGGATTTTTTTGTTCCTCTTTTGCCTCACATTAATATTTACTGCTAAACTGAATGTGCATGTGCTGTCTATCAGTAAAGCTGGGAGAGACAAGGATAGGCTAGGAAATGCCAGGAAACTGATTCTCTCTGACTTCTGTTGTTTCTTCTTTAACTTCTAAGTATTGGCCATTCATGGAACTGGCGGGGAAAAAAGAGTGACTGAATGCTTTAAAAAGACAAACAAATTTTAAAGATGAAATTTTCAGGGAAATAGTCCTCTGTGTTTGAAAAATAGGATATGTTTAATGGGTCCAGTGTACACATACAGTGGTTGTTTCATTGCTATGCAAAGACTTCATTATGCTGCTAACAGGTGGGCACGAGTTTCTCTAAATTGCAGCAGTAAGGCCAGGTCAGATGGGGACATGTGCTAATTTCTGACTGAATCCAACTGCCAGTGTATCTGTGGGCTCATGTTCCGATTAAACTGAGCTGGAAGAAAGATTATGAAGAAGGAGGAGGAGTGCAGAGGAATTATGTATACATGATATTTTCTTTATGGCGCCCATCAGTATGGGACTAATTTTAGAAGATGGTGTAGAATTCAATGTCTGCATTCATTGAGTTAGAGACACATTAAGTCCTTGCTGAGGTCAGCAGGAGTTGCGTGTGCTACACATTTGAGAAGGAGGTGTCTGGCTTGATGACTTAGATCAAGCGCCAAAGGTTTGAAACTCTTACAGCAGCAACACTGGAAAATAGGGTAATTGTTTAAAAGAAAAACCCCTTAGTTTGGAAGAAATTGTGTAAATCACATAGAGGAGAAAGATTCCAAGCTTGAACTAATTTTATTTCTCCCTAATTATGACCTGTATAAGGGAAAAACATTTTCAGGATGTTGGCAGAGCTTGCAGCATTGGCACTTTGTTCACTCAGTGCCACTGGAACTAATACGAATGGGAAAAACTGGTCCCTGTGCTGAATTGCAATGGCTCGTTAGCAGGTGGTTTTTCTGCTTTACCAGCAGAGCTGGTGGGGAGACTTCCATGAGTCCAGCCAGTGCCATTTTTCCTTCACCCTTGTAAAAACCAGAAAATTTATTGCTTACCACCACAAACTAGGAATGTAGATTGTAAAGAATCTTAAGTGAAATTTGTCCTCCTAAGACAACTTATTTTTATTCTTTCTCTAGATGTACAGGGGCTTCCAGATAATGCCACACGTTCAGTACATCTACACAGAAGCCTCTGAGAGTCTTTGTGGAGTCAAGCTGGAAGTCAACAAGTATCAGTACCTGATTACAGGTAAAGGATTGTGTACTTCTCCATAAGCAAAACCTCTTCTGATTTATACATACACCTGCTAAGGACATGGACAGTGGTGCAGACAGCTCTGTACACAATTTCCTAATCTTGTTAAGATGGCCGACAGTATTCTGGTGTTCAGTACCCTACAATGCTGAGAGTCACTTCACTCTCTAGATGTCCCTCTCTTTCCTGGAGTGTATCTTACACCCAGGCATGCCATGACAAGTATGTTGTGTGACAGTCCATGGCTCTCAATTTATACCTGAGCTGGCATGTCTGTCACAGGGAACTGGGTGCTACTGTGCTGTGTCAGAAATGGAAGATCATTTTTGGAATGAGCTGGAGAAATGCAGGCTGCTGAGATGGGGGGATGCAGGGGGATGGACATGTGGCAGTTGCCAAGTCTTGTTTCTAGTGAAGGTGTCAGTTCATTTTCTCTGTTGTTAAGAGGAGCTTGACAGCATTACTAACCTGCATGTTGCTGGTCGTGCTTAGAGCCAGCACAACACTCCTGACTTTCAGAAGTGCTGTTATCTTGCTGGCCAGAGATTCCTGAACCAGTTAATAAAAAGAAAATGTTTGCTGAGCAGTGGCTGAAGCCAAACATATTGAGAGCATTAGCAGTCTCAGGAAACGAGAGAAGTGCTTGAGCTGAGAAGTGCTAACTTGTGACCATGTGTCTGTTTTCAAGGCCGGGTGTATGAGGGGAAGGTTTACACTGGCCTGTGCAACTGGTATGAGAAATGGGACCGGCTGACTCTGTCCCAGCGCAAAGGACTGAACCATCGTTATCACCTGGGCTGTGGCTGCAAGGTACGTGTGTCTCTAAGGTGGCATCAGACATTCAAGTCCAAGAACTCTGTCTCCCCTGGCTGGTAATACTCAGTGATGCTGGAGAACAGCCAGGAAGAGAAATGGAGGACAACAATTTTTACAGAGAAAAAGTAAAGTTCGCTTTTAGTGTTGAGACCAGAGAAGAGACAATCAAATAAAAATGTGGAGTCTTTGCTTTTAATACCCGGTTGGAGTTAATTGGTGTTGGGGAAGACTTTCAGGATCCAGGCAGAATCATTTGCAGGTGAATGAAATCAGGTACCAAAGGCTTGGCAAGATAGGTCCAGCTTTTTTCCTGTGTAAACATTTTGAGTACTTAAAACCTCTCAGCCTGGCACTGGAACTAAGACTTTTGCACATGGCTTCAGGCCTGCAAAAACATAGACATAAGCTCAACTTTTCTGCACCTGAAAAGCCCTTTTGACTACAGAATTAGCTGTGTGTGTGAAGCTAAGCACATGCTTACGTGCTTACAGAACTGAGGCTGAAGTTCGGATAAGTAACCAAGGTTTGAGGGAGCGGAATTTTGAATCACTTGTCTCTGTCAAAAAGACATTTTATATAATGTTGTTTTTACATGTAGCCTTACCAGATTTCTCTTTCCAATTGCAGATTAGGCCCTGCTACTATTTGCCCTGCTTTGCCACCTCCAAGAATGAGTGCATTTGGACAGACATGCTCTCCAACTTCGGCCACTCAGGCTATCAAGCAAAGCACTATGCCTGCATCCAGAGGGTGGAAGGCTACTGCAGCTGGTACAGAGGATGGGCACCTCCAGACAAAACGATAATCAATGCCACAGATCCCTGAGCAGCTATCCCTTTCCTTATCTCCCCTCTCCCTTACTTGTGGCTGATCTTCCTTTGGACACTAACTCTTACCAGATCGTGATGATGACAATGAAATTAGTGCCTATTTTCATGCAAATTCTAGCACTTCGAACACTTAAAAAAGAAAAGGAAAAAAAAAAGGAAAGGAAAGAAAAAAGTCTGTGCTACCTTACTGAATTTGTAATCACCTTTTCCATTTTTTGATACCACTCATTTTGATCAGACAACATTTGGGAGCTTACTTTTGCACACCAGAGGGAAAAATGGGAGGGAAAAAAAGGAAAAAAAAAAAAAAGATGGAGCTCTTGCTCTCTTACATGTATCATTAGCTGTAGCAATATAATCTCTATTTTTTTAGGAAAACAAAAATCTAAAAACTATGCCAATTAGGCACTGTATTCTTCTATGCGCTGGCTTCCCATCACCCCTCCTCATGCATTAAGTGCTGGAAATACATAGACAAATCTATTTCAAAGGAAACAGATTTCATTAATCAGATTAATCAGGCAAATGAAGCAAAATGAAAAGAAACCCAGCCTAAACTCTGGACAAAATGACATCCAAAAGAAATCCTCTACAGGAGAGATTGGCAATGTGATTGACTCCAGCTGTGGGAGACTTTACCTGGTGTGTCTGACCACATCATCTGGTAAAAGCATTGTTGACTGACTGTCCTTGCTAATTCAGTCACAGTGTGAATGCAACAGCACATTTAAATTTCTGGCTTTCCCCAGAACAAAAGAGAGAGTATTTTGTATTTTTGTTGTTGTTGTTTCAAAAACAAAAGCCCTGTCCCCTATTTTCAGGGAGGTAAATGCAACTACAGCAGAGCATATGAAGGGTTGTGCCATCCTGTTTTGAGCAGCATTGGTCCCTGAAATTTTTGCAGCTTAGCTTCAACAGCAAAACCAGCTTGTGAACACCTTAAACCAAACAGATGCAAAAATAACAACTGTAAATCAATCATGTGCAAGAGGGAAAGGGGAGACTTGCTAGAACATTTATTGTA